>CM076581.1:139855276-140135545 GCA_034641835.2 Pinus albicaulis
GATGAACCCTATGCTTCAGGAAATTGTAAGAGATGAATTGCAAAATTTACTGAAGGTCAATTTCATTTACCCCATCTCTGATAGCCAACGAATATCTCCATTAGTGATAGTACCCAAGAAAAATGGTAAGTGGAGAATCTGCGTTGATTACATAGAACTCAATAAAGCAACCCTTAAAGACTATTTTCCATTTCCATTTATTGACCAAAGTTTGGACACATTAGTTGGGATATCGTCATTTTCTTTCCTTGATGGTTTTAGTGGTTATAATTAGATAAGAATAGCCTTAGAAGACCAGGACAAAACAACTTTTACTTGCCCCTGGGGCACATATGCTTACAATGTTTTACCATTTGGATTGTGTAATGCTCCGGCAACATTTCAGAGAGCAGTATTAGCTATTTTTTCTGATCTAGTTCATGATTGTGTTGAAGTATGTAAGGATGAATTTTCAGTATATGGTAACTCTTTTGATCATTCATTGAAAAACCTTGAGAAAGTTATGAAAAGATGTATAGAAGCCAATTTATCCCTAAGTAATGAAAAATGTTATTTGATGTTAAATGAAGGGGTAGTATTGGGTCATTATGTTTCTTCAAAAGGAATCAAAGTAGATCAATCAAAAATCCAAATTATTGTTAATCTGCCAGTACCAAAAACTCAAAAAAATGTGAGAAAATTTCTTGGTTATGCAAGTTATTACAGGAGATTTATTGAACACTTTAGTAAGATAGCTTTGCCTTTGTTTAAGCTTCTTGAAAAAGATGTATCTTTCAATTGGAATGATAATTGTCAAACAACTTTTGAAAAAATTAAAGAGAAATTATCCACTACTCCAGTTCTAAAAGGACATAATTGGAATCTACCTTTCCGCATCACCACTGATGCATCTCATACAGCAATAGGTGCTTCATTAGGACAAAAAGAAGAATCTTTACATTATGTCATTTATTTCATTAGTAATAATCTGACACCTGCAAAACTCAACTACACAGTCATTGAGAAGGAAATGCTTGCAATTATACATGTTGTGAACAAATTCCGTCATTACATAACTGGTTATGAAGTCTTTATTCATACTGATCACTCTGCCATTAGTTACTTAATGAATAAAAACATAACTAATGGTAGAGTTACCATATGGTTACTATTATTACAGGAATTTAATGTTACAGTGCTAGACAAACCATGTAAAGAAAATCAGGTGGCAGACTTCTTTTCTAGACTTTAGAATCCAAGTGAAGTTGTTCCAGTTGAAGATTCTTTTCCCGATGAACATTTATTTGCAATTTCAATATTGAATCCATGGTATGCTGATTTAGCTAATTATCTCTCAACAGAAAAGATACCTCCATCCTTCAGTTCAAAGGAGAATAAAAGACTAATCAAGAAAAGTGCCAGATACTCATGGGTTAATGGAGACTTGTTTTATACTGGTTATGATATGATTATTAGGAGATGCATAAGAGATGATGAAATTATTGATATATTAAAATCTTTCCATGATGAACCTTGTGGTGGCCATTTTGAAGCTAAAAGAACAGTATTCAAAATCCTCAGTCTTGGTTATTATTGGCCATCAGTTTTCAAATATTCAAAGAAATATGTAAGAAGTTGTTACAGTTGCCAACGCATGGGCAAACCAACTGCCTCAGATCAGATGCCACTACAACCTCAAGTACATCTAGAGCCATTTGAAAAATGGGCTCTAGATTTTGTTGGACCCATTAATCCACCTTGTAAGGGTAAAAATTACATCTTATTATGTACTGAATATGTAACAAAATGGCCTGAAGCAAAGGCAATTGTTAGGGCAACTAAGAAAAAAGTGGTCAATTTCCTTTTTGAAGAAATATTTGTCAGATATGGAGTGCCTAGAGAAATAGTAACAGACCAAGGTACCCAATTTACTTCAAGATTGGTTCACGACATCACTGAAAAGTAAAAAATCAAGCATAGAAGGAGTACACCTTACCATCCACAGGCCAATGGCTAGGTGGAGTCTACAAACAAAACTCTTGAAGGAATCATCACCAAAACAGTGGCAATGAATAAAAAGGACTAGGAGGATAAGCTCAAGAATGCTCTCTGGGCTTATAGAATCACATGGAAAGATAAAACATGATTTACACCTTATCAACTGGTGTATGGTAAAGAGGTAATGCTGCCTATTGAATTTCAAATACACACTTACAAATTGGCTGCAGATTTAGACATTGATCTTGATGAGGCTCAAAAATAAAGGATCATGCAATTGAATCAATTAGATGAAATGAGACAGTAGGCATTAGAAAGAACAATACTTATGCAAAAACAAAGGAAGAAATGGCATGACACACATATCAAGAAGAAACAATTTCAAGAAGGTGACTGGGCTTTACTTTTTTATTCCAAATTTAAAGATTATAAGGCCAAGTTTACAACACACTAGATGGGCCCTTATGAAATTGTTCAGGTGTTTGAAAAAGGATCAGTAAAACTTAGCACCATTGACCAAGAAGGAAGAACATTTATAGTAAATGGGCATAGGATGAAGCTTTACCACAAGCCTATAAGCATAGAATATTTCATTCAGACAATGACACAGCAAAAGGAGGTTGAGATATTACAGCAATCAGCTGTAATATCTTTACCATAATCATTTCTATTTTTCTTCAAAAAATTTTAAAAAATTTAAAATATATATATATATATATATAATAAAAAATCAAAACAAAATAAAAGTTTATATGTGAAAACCAGACTCTGGCACAATCTAAACTAGAATTCTTACAAGAAAACCAAGAAATTGGCTAGTAAGAATTCATTTTTTCATTTCTGTCAAAGTCATTTGCACTTGCCAATTCTAAATAATGACTTGAGGACAAGTCAACGAATAAGTAGGGGAGAAGGAAAAAGTGGATTTTTCATATTTTCTTTCATCTCCTCATTTCCAGAATTTCAATAAGCAAGGGATTTGTTTTATTTATTTAATTGATTGTTCAAAGAAGGAGCTGTTCTAATTCAAATCAGCAGAGGGACATGTTCAAGCAAGATCACATCAAAAGCTGCATCAACATGTTGGAAAAATCAAATAAGGCTGCATCAATATGTCTACAAAACCAAGCAAGTCAAAGGTTGCATCAACATGTTTGCAAGATTAAAAAAGTCAGATCAGAGGGACCTGTTGCATGCTCATTTCCAAAAAAATGGACCTGTTTAGAAGAAGAAGTCTACATCATACCTGCACAAAGTCAACCAGTCAAAGGGAGATTACAAAAGAAGAACTAGTAAAGGACTGTAAGAATTCTTGTTTTAATACTTAAATTTCTATGTTAATTTCAGTTTTAAATAATTAATTTATGGTTAATTATTGAGATCAGTTTCATAAATTAACCTATAACATATACTCCTAACCATTATACCTATACCAATATCTTGGTTCCATTGCCACTCAACCTATAACCTATACCCCTAACCATCTAAACCTATATCACTACTCTTAAAAAAATCATAGCCTACATTCTATAGCCTATTAACCCCTCTTACAACCTTAATTTTAAACCCATTCCGCATGAACTAAAGATTCCTAAACCCTCAAACCTACAACCTATCTCTATACTCCCTTAACCCTTTTAAAACCTTAATTTTTAAAACCTCAAATATATAAGTCTATTCTACACGAACTGACAGCCAATACAATACCATAGCTCTGCGGCCTTATCAGACATTAAAATGAAACAATTGTCTAAATACTACGCCATTGTAACAGTCCTCCGTAGCCATATCATTCCATTATGTCCTCCATAGCTAGCAACCATTTCATTTCACCCTGTCCTCTGCACCCATAACTGTATCAACATCATCCCATGATAACAGGTGCAGACTTTGAGGTTTTTCCATGCACACAGGTCGGTATAATTTAAATTTATTTTTCAAGTTCGTTGAAAGGGTTCTGTAGTTTAAAATTAGAGAAGTTGACGAGAATATAGTTTGAAGACAGAGCTGTCGGGATACCTTGCTCGGACAGAGGAGAAAATATAGTAATAAATGCATATCCAAACACGTGGAGGTCAACTCAGAAAACTCCAAGAGGAACGCAACAGACCAGGTAACTGTTAAATACCCTGGGTAATTTTTTTTTTTAAATAGAGCATAAGAATACAGGGTATTAGAACAGAGGAATTTGATGGCAAATAGGGCAAAACCAGAG
This sequence comes from Pinus albicaulis, assembly GCA_034641835.2. Lineage (NCBI taxonomy): Eukaryota > Viridiplantae > Streptophyta > Pinopsida > Pinales > Pinaceae > Pinus > Pinus albicaulis. The sequence continues at coordinate 139,859,469 of CM076581.1, forward strand.
AGGTTTGATAGTTCAAAAATAGATGCAAAATGTGTTAAAATTTTTAGAGATAAATAGTGGCTGATATTTTTAGAGAAATTTAATGGACATAATGAAGAAATTACTAGGAAATTTGCTTTCTCCTTTAATGGAGAAAGAGCCACAGTAGGAAATCTTTCATTCAGGGTTTCAGAGGATACTATTGCTCAAAACATAGGCATCAGTCCAGATGCTGAAAAATATTTTAAAACTAAGAAATTCAAGGATAAATCATGGACACAGTTTGTATCTAGATCCAGAGTGTCCACGGTTAATTGGAAAATTGGAGTTTCTAGAAGTTGGCTTGTTCATCCTTGGGATGAAATCGTTTATGTACTTCAAAAATTTATTACATGTGAAGGCAGATATAGCATAGTAAATCTTTATCGCGTCAAAATGATGTTGCATCTGAAGGGAGAATGTACTATATGCCTCCCATATTTTCTTCTACAAAGTTTGACTAAAATGTTTAAAACCATATAGAAGCAAAGAAGTAATATGGATAGAAGCCTATATCATTTCAGATTGGTGAAAAATTTGATTGAATTTGAACTACAGAAGACAGGGATATCATGGAAGAGTTTTTTTTATCTCCAATGAAATTAAAATTGATGAAGAAGAACATAAAGAGCAAGAGGTTACAGAATTGATGGTTGATATAATTGAGATAGATGATGAAACTCCATAGTATAGACCAAACACCCTTGCTCTACCTAGCAACAATATAAGAACAAGAAAAATGAGAAGGGAGGAAGCTAAGAAAGCTGAAAAGGATAAAATTTTCACCACTTGTACAAGGAAATCTAGAAGGATTAAAGGCAAGACAATACAAGATAGTGATAACCTGCAGTAAGCATAGGATGCCAATACACAAGAACTAGAAATAAAAGGCAGTGAGGAAGAACCAAAGGAGAAAAAACTCTCAAACAAAAAGCAGAAGCAATTAGAAAGACAAATTCAAGATTTGCAACAAGAGCTCATGGAATCATAAATGTTGGAAAGAGTTGTGAAAAGATAAAATGAGGCACTGAGAATACAAAGTAATAAAATTCAAGATGAAAATGAAAGATTGAAGAGAAAAGTAAAAAAATTCAAAACCAACAAGATTGAAATCTGTAGATGGGCTAGCAAATTGTATAGGCAGAAGAAAGCTATCAAGGCCAAATACCAAATCTTGAAGACTGAATAACAAACTCAGATGAACATGGATGTTTTACTATAGGTATCATAAGCAGAAAGCAAAGAAGTCTGACAGGTTAGCATGAGGACATGCAAATTCTTGTGTTTGGGGGAGATGTTGGTACCATTTCATGGCTCATCCTTTCACCTAAAAAATTCATTTTATCCATCATATTTTCTCATTTAACATTCACAAATCCCTCATATTCCTTTGAAACTGATTAACGTAATTCCATTATTATTATTTTTACATTGGAATTTATTTTAGGAATTTTTGTGTCAAAATTAGGATTTTTCAGAAAATTACAGGTTTTCGTAACTTCCTATAATGGCTTCATGTTTTGACACGTTGCATGACAGGTTAGCCAAATCAAGGACTGAGGGTCTATTCCTGAATGTAAAAGGATGGTGAAATATCTATCCCCTTCCAGATTCGAAGTCCATAGGTGGCTGGTCAACGTTGGTCAACTTCAGCTATTTCATAAAAAAATCCTAAGCAATTAATGAATAGATTTGATATTTTGCTTGTAAAAAGGCATCTGAACTAATTCGACTCCTTTGGGAAGTTAGTTAGGATTTTGAGGAACAAAAATAGCCTCTTTTTGTTATGTAATTCGATGATAAATAGTTAGAAGAAAAACATTGAAGGCTAGACAGGAGACATTACGTGAAAAGCTTCAAGACTCGATTTATGTAATTGGCTTTCAAACTTTAATATAGAGATTCAGTTATTCATGTTGTTATAGTCCATAATATTCATCATCTGAGTTATCTTAAGGTGTGCTTGCAACATCTGGAGGGCCCCCACTACAAAGCTGGTACGCTTTCTTGTGTTTTTCATTTACAATTGCATAATTAAATCTTATAAACATTTCCATTTGATTCCTCTGCTGCAAGTTTATGAATCAGAATTGTTAATAGAAGCTAGTGTCTTTTGTGAAAGGTCTTTGTAAGAATATTCAATTAACATCAGTCTTCGAATTGAAAGTTGTGTTTACTATTTCATTTATCATTTTTTCTTAATGATCATGGTTGTAATTGAAGAGCTCAACTTGTAGTCTAATGACTTAACCTTGTAAAAGGACTTAGCTATTGGTTGATTTCAAGATTATTACCTTGCTTTTTGTTTTGAATGAATTTGATTGATAAGTGTGTTGATTTAAGATTTGGAGGAGATAATTGATTTTAGTGTATTTATTTAAGAACTTGGAAGAGGTTCTATGAATTGAGTCCTTGTAAAATAACTAGAGAATCTCAGACAAACCATAAGAATTCTGTTATTAGGAGATTAGATTTGTTTTTTTTAAGAAGGTGTTCAAGTGTGGAAGGAGACAAAGAACAACCTCTTGTAAAAGAGTATTGAATCCTATTACACTAAACCCTCATTTAGGAGACCAAATCATTCTAGATCTATATATTTTAGATAAGTACCTCTAAGTGTACCTACTCGGATTGATAAGAAATTGAAGCCTAATCTACATTAGCAGATTGGACCAAACACGCAGCGCCCAACCTCTATGTGCAGTGCCTCTTTCCAGGTGAGTAGTGCCTCCAAGATTTCCGGCCTTGCACCCTTCAATTCTAATTTTCTGAGCTATGTAAGTGATAGCTTAATAACATAGAGGAAAAATGAGTGTCTTGAGGGATTTTATACTTCATGAAGTTGATGATTTGGGCCTTGGGACCCACTTTCTTCCTTTCTCATTCACTTAACCATTTGAAACATTATCTTTCATTTTGAATTCTTATCTTTGGCGATTGATCATTTTGATGGACTATGAACTCTTTGAATTTACATTTTGATGTTTTGGCATCTTTGGAAAACTTGAGTTAGCAAACTTAGGATGATGAAATTATTACATTTGAAAGACATAAAATTACATAATGAAAAATATAAAAAATTACATTTGAACTTGAAATTACATGTTGAAATGAGATATTTTCTTCACAAAAAATCTTCACATAGTCAAGAGAAGTTTATTTGGATCACCATTTATTTGTTGGTCTTATGCAATGGAATGGATTTTTATTGAACCTTGGAAACCATAATGACCTAATAAAATCTTGAAAACTCTAAAATACCTAATGATACCTTGAAGGATTGAATTTCAAGATAACATGATTGATATTGATTTTATGGATGGTGTACAGTCAGCAAGGTATGAAGATATGCCAACAAGTAATCAAATTTGTGGAAGAGTGATGATTTTTGAACATGGGGCTACCATTAGTGACTAATTTTTGTCATGACCTAGTGGAATGATAAAAAAATTCTTTTTGGGACTCCTAAAATGATATGAAAAGAGGATTTTGATCACTGATGGCAGGGTGCAAATATTGACACTAACAGGTCACATCTCTAAGGTTCTCGACAAGATTGGGAATCAATCTCCCCAAAAAGTGTATCTTTCCATTGAAATACTGAATCTCTTTCTTGTTCCGTGGGAAATATAATTGTTGAATTTCTTTGATCCTGGAGGGATTAATGTGAATACCATCCTTTGAAACAATGTTCCCAATTAATTTACCTTCCTCCATGGAAAATAAAATTTTCTTCGGATTCAGCAAGATGCTGAATTTTCTGCATTTCTGAAATACTATCCTCAAATGGTGCAAGTGCTCATCATTTGACTGTGAAAATATTGTGACATCATCAAGTTAAACTACAAGAAACACATGCTTCTCATTTGATAAAGTGATGTCCATAGGCCGCTGAAAATTATCTCCTGCATTCTTGAGCCCAAATGGAATTTTGGCGTACATGAAGGTACCCCATGGCGTGGTGAATGTTATCTTCTCTTCGTCATATTAATGCACCAAAATCTGGTTGTATCCAAATATCCATCAAGAATTGACATCCTTGAAGCTCCAACAACCCTCTACAAGATGTTATCCATCTTTGGCGAAGGATAATTTTCTTTTAATGACACCTTGTTGAGATTTATGAAATCTATGCAGAGACGAATCTCTCATGTCTTCTTTCTAACCGACACAATATTATAAATCCAATATGAAAATAAAATATGAACTATGATACCCGCATTTTAAAGTCTATTTACCTCTTTTTCGATCTATGGTAGCAGCTTGGGATTGATTCTCCTGAACTTCTGGCGAAAAGGATTTTGATCCATCTTGATTGGGATGGTGTGATGGATGATATCTTTTTTGTACACCTTAATATCTGAATATTCCCAAGCAAACACATTAGAAAATTCTTTCAAGAGAGTTGTCTATTTACCTTTCATCTCAAGCGACAAGGATCTTGATAGCTTGACCATCTTGGGTTTCTCCGTTGTACCAATGTTCACATATTCAACACATGTTTATGTGGGGACCATCGTTGGATTTTTGGCCACATAATCATGATAAAAAAACTCCTCCAAAGGCACTAAACCTTTTGGAATGTTGTTTTCCTTCAACTGTAGCACCTCGACTTCAGCAACCTCAATTACTTGATCATCTTCACTGTATACCTCATCCATGTGGGAGTTAGAAAACTCTTCTTCCATCTGCAGAAATTTATTAACTTGTTTTTCATCCCAAAATACTTGCTAATATATGAGATTGTTAGGGATAGTTGGGTGATGCTTCACATTAATTTCAAACTTCTTAGTGGAATGAATGGGAATCTTAAAATTACTAGCCATTGTGGGAAGTGAATCAGCCATGAAATTTTGACTTCTAGGAATCAAAGACAAAGTATATTCTGGAAAAAAATTTAAAAAATCAAGAACAACATTATGATAAGCTCTCAACCGATGATGTTTGGCATGGTACTCAGAGTCACCATATACTATGATTATTTCCATGCCTAACCTTTTCAAAATTCAAAGACCAGTGATCAAGGCCTTATATTCTGCTTCATTGTTAGAGAAATCAAAGGCTAGCTTGTAAGACCATAATATTATATTCCTTGGGAATTTTTCTGACTGATGTATAGGGATACCGATCTAGATTTCAATATCATCTCCATCTTTCCCCAAAGCACCATTGAAATCCATGGTCCAAAGACCTTCCTCATCATCGGGAAACTGAAATTCTGCGGGTTGAACTTCTTCTTTCTGATCAACTGTATCAATCTCATATTTACCATTCTCTGAATCAACTGATCCCTGCTGTGACTCTTCTATATTTTGCTCTGAAGTTTTTTTCTGCAATTTTTCTGAATTCTGATTTCCATTTTCTTCTTTCAAGACCGCTTGTACACTATTTGTCAACTCTAAAATTTCTTCACCTTCTACAAGATAAATATCTAAATCATGGAGGTACCACTATCATTATACAGTATAAATGATTCTAATTTAGTATTTACAGAGTGAATGAGGTGATTCTTAGGCTTATCCTTACTAGTGATCATGTACTTCATTTTCACCTCTCGGTATAGCTTCCTAAGATGGCCAAATACCAGAATCATTGCATATGAAAAATCAAGTTGTAAAGTACCTCTCAATTTGGCTCCCCAAGACCATGAAAGAAACATGCCATACCTTGGAGGTATGTCAGCAACTACAACATCCATAAACACATTTTTAGTGGGAATTTGATCCAAGGAAACAACAAAGTCTTTGATAAGACCGAGGAACGGACTCTACCAGAATCAAAGGAATAGAGGTCATCATATGTTCAGGTTATGTCCAGTCCCAACTTATCCATGATAGCTTTCAGCATTAAATTATGTGAAGCCCTGGAATCCAGCATGGCATTATGTAAAATATAATCATGGACTCTCAAACTAAGATAAAAGGGAGGGACTTCACTATATTCAAGGTTTCCATCTACCGCTGGACTAAAACAAAGTTCGGGATAGTCGTCATTGACATTGACCATGTCTGACATGTGGTATAATTTCAACATCTTAGCAATATTAGATTTATATCTATCATTTTGAACAAGTTCAGTGAGAGGAATAGAAACCTTTAACTTAGAAATTTAACTCTCTAAGCTAAACAAGTTGGATTGTTTTTCTACCTCTTTCACAATTTTATCCCACTTTTCAAGATTCTCTTTTGCTGGAATTTCCTTCCTTTGTACTTCTTTATCCTTATTTGATGTACTTGTAGATGCCTCATTGTTGTTGCTATAATTTATTGCAGCAGACTCCTTCTCCTTGTTTTGACTAGCTTGAGGAGTTTATTTGGGTTGAGTACCTTTTTGCCAAGTTGTCCTCTTTTGAGTTGGAGTGATAGGAACATCTCGGTTTCTCAATGTGTATTATATCTGCTATGAGCTGAGAGAATCTAGGTACCCCCTTTGATAGTCATCGGATTGGACTGCCAACCCATCATAATTTGCAAGGACAAGTTCATGATCATCTGGCACATAAGTTTCTTTGATATACTCATCATCCTCTATAAGATAAATAGGTCCCTGATATTTTGAAAAGAGAAGATTCTCTTCAACAATATTATCATATTCTTCCAGTGCTTGAGTACAGTTCTGTTGTAATGGAGTCTAGATTTGTTGTTGAGCTTACTGATCGGGAGCTCTATATTCTCTCCGCTTTCTCCAAAACTGTGGTTGTTGTTGTTGTCCTCGGAAATTAGGATTCTGAGGTTGATTACCTTGTTGTCTTTCTGAGATTGAAATTCTATCTACCAACTTCTCTACGATTCTTATCAAAATTTCCAACTTTGCTTCAGATGAACTTGATGGCTCTTCTTTTATTATGATTCTCTTTTCGACTTTACTCTTCGACTTATTAATCAGAATATTAGCTTCAATGATGACTACATTTTTCTGCATCTCCTCCAATGAGGTAGGGTTCCTTTCTCTAAGTTGACATGCCATGTCTAGGTCAAAGGCATCTGGATAGTGAAACAAGGTCAAATCAGGTGGAGGTTTGATATTAATGGGAATGGATATGTATACCTTATTGAAGTGAGCGGTATAGTCTTGGACCAACTCATTAGATTGTCTCTTCATTGAATTATACTTGACCAAAATATGAAGTGGGATTTTCTTTTCCTCCCACTTGGTGAGGAAACGATCCATCAACTACTATAAATTCTCCATTGAAACAACTGTCAAAGCTTTAAAACATTTCTTTACTTCTCTTGAGAAACTCTGAGCAAGGATTCTCATATTGGCATAATCGTTGTCTACTTATTCTAAATCAATGAAATCTACAGTATTATCAATGTGCTGCCTCACTATAACATCAATGGTTCCATCAAAGAGAGGAAGTATTTGTCCATAATTATGCAGTAAATTAGTAAGTTGGCCCAACAGAACCAATAGAGAAAATCTAGCCATGGTTTTTCTAGGAGGTAAAATTGTAGGTACAACAGGAAGTGATGGTATTGAAGGTGTTTGTGTAGGAAGGGAAATAGATGGTGTAGAAGCAATGTTATGGATGAATGAGGCTAAAAGAGGATCAACCGAAAAAAGCTCCTGTTGATACTCTATGGAAGCCTTCTCGGAGGTATATTGGAGATGGTTTTATAATCTTGAATTTTATCGAACTGACTCCAAACATTCCTATCAAATTTTGACTCTGAATTGGATTCTACGGACAATATACTATTTTCAAGATTTATAGAATCAAATACAACTTCAGATAATGATGTGACTTCATACAACCTTAAGGGATCAAATGAAATTTCAGACAAGGATGGTTTTGATTTGGATCTAAACATAGATAATTCAAATTTTAGATCAAAAGGAATATCTTCAAGTGAAAATAGTGTGATAGGAAAATATGTAGACCTTTCCAAAGTTGAGGAACTCGCCTGAGTCTTGGAATGTTGAGGTCTTTCAATTTCTGATGAGTGTCTCTGGATCTTCAATGGGAGAAGCTAGATGTGGATCAGGATTCGATCATGTGTGCATTTTCAGAGCCAGTCTATTCTTTCTTCTTCACTTTGGCTCCTACAACTTGAATCACCCTTCACTAAATCTAGAGCCTATCACCCACAGGCCTAGAATTTGATGAAGTATGGTACACGTAGGGAATATATGTCACTTTTTTCCCTGACAACGGCGCCAGAAATGTTAGTCTCCACAATGTCCCAAGGCTGATGAATGGATGTCGACAAAGGTAACCTCAAACCAAGCTTTCATTTTGGTAGCTAGCCCTACCAAATGAGAGAGGGATCTCTCTATGAAATCACAACCAAAGGATTTGACTGGATGAAAATTTGATTTTAGGCTAGTTAGGTCAGCTCTAGGGTTTTGAAAGTTGATAGTTTTATTGTTGGATCGGGGAAGAAAACCAAGTAGCTAGGTGAAATGTATCAAAGGGTTACAACTGCAAATATATAAAGGAGCAAGGTAGCAATGCTTTAGTGATGGGCTTAGGGTTTTTTCGGTGTAGTGTAGGGTTTGAAAGAGTGAAGAGGATCTTAATGAGCATGCATCATGAATTCATCAAAACTGAAGGAAATAAACATGAAATGAAGTTCCCAAACAAAACAGAGCTATGGAAGAATTATGCTTAACAAACTTTTAGGAAGATCACTAAAGAAATAAAGGCATGGAAAGAGGATGTATATAGCATTTATAAAATACTATAATAGAGAAAATACAACGTCAAAAACTCACTCCACATGAATTCCTAGATAATAGATGAAATTTTTCCTCTTACTTTCTGAATAAAAGCTAAAGCAAAAGCTACGATGGTATCAAACCTTTGATGTCCAACCATCAAAATGACTAAGAAAGGCATACATATAAACAAAAAACCATTTACCCTCTCTCAGGATTCGAATCCTTAAGTGAAGGAACTGATCACATGATTCTCTCACCTAAAACCTAAAGACTAGGGTGGTTAACAAGACTCTCCCCAAGTTAGAAAAACTGATACCTTGGACAAAAAATGACTTTACAAGCATGTATCTACCTCACGTTTACTATATCCAACATATTTACACATTTTTACATCATCAAAACATCAAAAGTTACTAATTACATTAGTTGAGGTCGAATCTGGACCAATTCAACAGAGAAAATTGACCATCAGGCAAAAACACAGCGAATTCAGGAAAAAGTGTACCGTGCCGGGAGAAAACGCAGTGAAATTGGGAAAGCGACTTTTGGAGACCTTCCTGAGGTCCAAATCCTGATCTGAAAGTTTCTAGAGATATATATTCCTGTTGGCTACAAGATAGAGTCCTAAAGCACTAAAAATGACTACTTCTATACCCTCAAAACTTCATTCTCCCACGAGCACTCCAAAAACGCAACGTGTTGTTCAAAAAGAGGGAAAAAAGGTAGTTTTTGAGTGGTTTTGGGGCCTTTGCACCTACCATATATCTCTGAAACTCTGCTCCCAGGGGCTAGATGTGATGTGCAACTCATAATAAATCCAAAAAGATAAAAAAAAAATTATTTGGTGGCTCCAATCAAAAGCGAAGTGTGGGCCATGCTGCGTTTTTTACTCTATGACTATGTCAAAACCAATGAAATTTTCCAAAAACTCTCAAAATTTTCTCAAAATATCACCAAACCTGATCCATTATGAACTGAGATGAAATTATAAGCCATGAGGGAAACATCAACTAGCAAATTAAACTTTCCCTTCTCCTCTTTCTCCGTTAGGGTTTCCTTACGTTTTGCTCGAGACACTTGATTTCTCTTGTAGTAGTGCATGGCCATGTGTCTCTGAATTTTATTGTCCTTATTGGCCCTCTTCAGGATCTTTTCCAAGTGTCCATTGACTCTATCTAGCCAATACTCCCTGCCTTGTTCAATTTATTTCAAAATGAGCTCATCCACTATCATGTGTGTTTTTGGTGGAGATGCTTCTCTTTGTTGTTGCAGTGCCCTTTTTAGGCCTCTTCCTTCTAAACTTTACTTCATGTTCATCGAAATCATCAATTTCAACTACAACTTTTACCTTTACATCCTCCTTGCTAGCATCAACCTTATGTCTACTCAAGAGTAGTTGGTTTGCCTTCAATTTCATGTTCTCCTGCTCAAGAAATGAAATCATGAAGTTGGCCCTGGAAAAGCTATCTTTAAGTTCTCTGATCTCAACATATTTCTCCATGATAACCTGATTTACTGATTTTTTCTCTCCATCCACCTCCAAATCTTCCATGTCAGTATCAAAATGGATAGGCTCCTCATGTTGTGGTGATGATCTTTGTGATGCTAATGTAGGCTTGGCCCCTTCCAAAATGTTTGGAGAAAACACAAGCCTCCTACCTCTTTGATATTTTTGATTCACCTCAGCCCTAGGTGTCCTCTTGAATGAAACTCTGCTAGTTGAATCAATCTCTCTTTTTCTGGATGGTGTTGATGGTGTGGCTGATGATGTACCTGAACTAGTTGGCTGACTAGCGGGAGGCAAAAACACATTCGACTGAATGAAGGTCTACCAAGTGATATTATTCTCTAAAATCTAGTGCACAACAATGATTTTGATGAGAGCATGGTGAAATAGGTTGGCTTGATGGTAACCCTATCTATGCTACACCTTTTCTGACATTTTTACCAAACTCTTGTAGAGGTATTAGGATAGGTTAAGTGGTTTTACCCGTGTGAAGTGCATGAGAAATATAACATGGTACTTGTAAAATCTATAAAATCATCCCTCACATGTAAAGTAATTAATAATGACCCTCATCAATGGAGCAAACCTATCCAACAGTTGACCAAAAGGAAACACTTTTTTAATGGCATCTTTGTAGTGACCTTTGATGAATGATTTTTAGTTTTGCACATGCAAGTATAGGCTCTTAAACCATTTTTCACCACTATTAGGTATCCATGTGGCTGTATATATGGCTTCAGGTGAGATTGTTAAGCTCACCCCTGCAATTATGACCTTATCTCTTTTAAGATTAGTGGCAAACAAACTTGTGAGTTTGGCATGGTATTTGACTATTTGAACTTGCTCACAAAATCTCATACACCCAAAATTTTGAAAGCATTGTTTGGCAAGTGGAGAGGAACTCATCTCATATGTGTTGAGTTTTTCATATCTTGACATGTGGTCTCCCTTGTTATATGGTTTCTTTTCTCCTTGCATGTTTCACAATTTACAAGGTAAAACCCTAGTGGGAAAAACAAGGTAGTGAGTGATGGGAAGGGATGAAGGGTTTAGGAAAGGAATATGAGGATGGAAAAATTTAGAGAATTAGGTAGGGGTTAGGGAGCTATGGGAAGTGTATGGGATGAAAAAGGTATAGGGAATAGGCTAGGGAAATTTAACATAGTACCCTATAATCTTCCCAAAACGCAGCATGGAGGTAGGTTTTGGTGTTTGGGGCTTGGGAAATGGGGGTAGGGGAATGAAAAGGTTATGGGAGTTGCTTTTGAGTATAGGGGAGGGTATAGTATGCTAGGGATAGGTATTTATAACTTGAAAATGTCAAAATAAGGGTTCACCCACAAACATGCAGCGTGGGGGAAAAATGGAGAATTGCGCAACCAAAACAAAGAAAGAAGCTGATAGGATGAGTGCCAGGCCTTCAACTTACTTGTAGAACACTGATAGAGAGTTAAATTTTCTGGAGAATCCTTGAAAGCTTTATTTTTGAAAGATATAGGGAAAACACAACGTAGGAGATAAAACACAACATGCTAGTGAAAGCACATCGTGGCAACTCCAGAACGCAATGTGGCACCTTGAAACTACTTTTGTGGAGTCTACTTTGATGATTAGAGTGTTGAGGTTGTCTTTGTAGGTGAGTGAGAGCTCTTTATCAATGGAATTTATGAGAGAAATGAGTTTGATGGTACTTTATAGCCTTTTTGAGTCTTTTTGTCCATTGAGGTGTGGTGTGGTGGCCCACCAAGTGCATTTCACTTATTCTTTGGAAAACTATGCAAATTTGAACATTAGGAACTTATTACATCATGATTGAATAAAATATCATATGTAACAAACTTTATTGAGAAAATCCCTCTTACTACTCCTTCATTTGCCACTTTTATTAATGAAATGACTGATTTTGGTGGCTTAAACCTTAATGACATAATGGTGACACTGAGCTGAATGAGAACCATGGTGACATGACTGAGATGAAAATGATGTCTTTGTAATGATGACTCATCCAACTAAGATGTGGCATTGACCAACATATATTTTTTTTAATGTAGTAATAGACCTAAACACACTACCCAGTGACCAAATTTTTATTTTAAGAGCTACTGAAACCATAAAAACTCGACTCAAAACCCTAAAAAAATTATTTAAAGAGCCCATTTGATCACTGGTGACAAGCATAACTGATTGACACTAACAGTGTTGACGACTTAAATTTTTGAAGATATTTTCTACAAATTTTGTATATGGGACATTATAGGTTGTAGTTCAAGTTGGCCCTCAATTTTCGAATTGTTTTGAGGTCAGCTTTATGACTTTTAGCCCCTTCTAGCCCTCTACTTGCTCTATATATATTATGGAATTCAACTCCCTTCAATAGGCATTATTGAAACCTTCAATTATCTAATGTAATTACACTGAAATTTGTGTTGAGGCCTAGTAAATCATTAATATATGTTGGAGGTTGATTTTCTATGGGTTAAGGGATTTGTAGCTTTAACTTACTTATGAATTATTTTTGTTGGACAAAGACCGTTGGTATGAGGAAAATTTCATCCTTCTCAAGCCTCTATTTTCATCCATCCTGAGGTGTATTTTTCATATTCTCAGGTGGTTTAAAGTTCATTTCTAAGGCCTATCTTTTGACCCTCCTCCTAAGGATTATTTCACATGTTCTGAGGCACATATTCGTCCTGAGGAAAAAAATGAGCCTTAATTTAACCAATTCTAAGGTATCATATGTGGCATAAGTTCCATGTCAGGAAGGGTTAATCAAGGATATTTGTTGCAGTAAGCAAGTGTGTTTAAGGGCTTGTCTAAATATTATTTTCTACTAAAAATTTAATGTTTGTTTTGGCCCATGAAGTGGAGCAGGTAAAACTTTATTTAGGGCTATTTTGAACCAGACAAGGCCCCTATTATGTTGTTGATATAAGAAAGTTTAAAGGAAAATTCAAGCTTGATTCAAGGGTATTTTGAAGAACATATCTCTATGGATGAATCAAGCTTCAAGGGAAAATTTAATGTTATTTCAAAGCATATTTTTTCAATGGTATCTTCTCAATAACTGAGATCATAAGTTTGAATCCAAGGATCATATTGTTAAGGGATTGAGTTATGCTTCAAGGTCTGATTGGGCCATTGTATTAAATAAATACTTTAATTCTGTTCATTCCTAAAATTAAAGGGAAAATTTGAACCAAACAATGGCAGATAAGGCACACCTTTTGACATCATACTTGCTTGATGAAAATCTAAGGTATGAACCCAAGCTTTTGTTGATTGGTTAGATTTTTCTTGAATTTCTTAACTTGATTATTGAGGCAAGATTTTGGAAATAAGATTAGTAGGGATACTTACAGTAGTATTCAAGAATCAATCCTTTGATATCCTGACAGTTGAATTTTTTTTTTCCAAGCATATATTAGTAGAGACAACAATGAATATATATTTGTAATTATCATTTTAATTGATGATAAGATTGTTATAGCTGAAATATATTGTTGAGATGCAACCTTTTTATTATAATTTTTGATGAATTGATTGATTTTTAGGGTAGGTTGTTGTGGTTTTTATGAGAGATGTATGTTTGAGTCATGGATGGATTATTGGTTATGATGAGCAGAGTTGGTTTTTTGTTGCTACTAGGGTTTGGTGATATTGGTGTTATGGGCAGAGAAGTTTTATGTATTCAATTTGAGCACATGATTGTATTGTAGAGAGCAATGAGCATTATTAATGGGATGATGAGAATGATTTTGGTGTGTTACTAGGTCGTTGTGGCAATGGAATTGGAAAATTTATTTATGTTGCTAAGGTTTGATATTTTGAGCAAAGAAAGTTGATATTGTTGTCGATGATCTTGTGTCCATATTGAAAATTGATAGGGTCAACATATTGATTTGATTATTTTTTATGTTTATATTTAGCATAGGTGGATCCAGTCTGAAAATATATGAAATCTGGTCCATAGTGGTGAATTCAAAGTTTGAGTCTTCGGGGCAGGTGTTGATTTGTTGAGTAGGGTGGCAAAGTGATGTAAGGCGAATATTGGAGTCTCCTTCAGGTTGGATCCTCAGAACACTTCAAGGTGGCAAGGTGATGCAAGGAAAATATTGGAGTCTCCTTCAAGTAGGAGCCTCGAAACACTTCAGGGTGGCAGTTTGGTGCCAGGGAAAGTTGGAGCTTGTAGGGTGTTGGATCATCCTTTCAGTTGAAGCTGATAAAACCAGGTGGTTGGAGCTGGTAAACCAAGGTATTGGTGCATCCTTTCAGTTGGAGTTGATAAATTAGTGGTTTGGATCCTCCTTCCAGTTATTTTTGGATAATATTGGAAGTTATAGCTTCCTGTTGATGTAATCTTTAAGACATATTAAAAGTGTTCGATGTTTTTCCTCTTGGAATGGTTTCCATCTAAAAAAATAACTTGTGCATTGTCTTTGATGTTATGAATTGATGAATGGTGTTGTTAATTGTTTAATGTTTACATTTCATAATAAAAATTATTAAAAATTATCCAATACTAATTCACCCCCCATCTCAATATTGGTGAATATTCTAACAATTAGTATCAGAGTGGTTTCATTCAGTTGCAGCTTAACAACTGAAAATAAGATCTTAGGAGACTAAAAATGGGAAATACAAGGAATAACACATCTAAACGATCAAAGGAAATCTTCGTTATTTCATTAATATTTGAATCAGTTACAGAAACTGAATAAAATCAAGTTGTTCCAACTCCTAAGTTCAATGAGACAAAATGTGAAATATTGGAATCCAGAATGGAAGTATATTTGAAAGATCATGGATATGACGTATGGCATTCTATTGTTTCTAGAAATACATCTATTGATGAATCAATAAGGTACAATTCAAAAGCCATGAATGTCATTATAAGCATTTTGTCAGGTTCTATGAAAGCCAAAGTGGATCAATGCCATTAGCCAAAAACCTTTGGAAGAAGTCAAAATATCTACTAAAAGAAGCATGCGGTTCAAGATGAAGATGATGATGATGATCGTGATTCAAATAAAGTAGATGAACAAGAAGTAGTGGAAGTGGACATGGAAAGGGAATTGTGTTAGTTTTTTAGTATGGGGTAGTAGCGGACAAGTGTTCTAGTCTCTATGATGTCTAAGAGGACAAGGAACACGAGATCACCATTTCGTGAGAAAAGACTTGGAGACACCTTAATTAAATTAATTAGCCAATAACTAGAATATTCCTAAGTATAACTTAGGAAAATTGGTCAATTAAAGCGAATTAATTAAGGAAGTTAAATTTTTCTCTAGAGGCTTCCATTGATGAAGTGAAAATTATCTTATCCCTTGATTGAGATGTAATCATGACCGATGAGACTCCAACTAGAAATTATAAGAGCAGTTCGAAGGGCTTGGAGAAGGAATAAGTTTTATTATGAGAAATTTGACTACCCAGTTTCAAGTATTTAGCAAGGGCGCAGTTGAATCTAGGGAAGCATCATAGGCAGAGGGATTGGCGGAGATTTGGGAGCAGGAGTCCGAAGAAATTTTCCTTATTATTTTCTAGTGTCAGGGGAACAGGAAGAGGAGGTTGAATTCATCCACAAAGTGTTGAATTTATTTGTGCAATTAAGGTTAGAACAATATTTCTGAAATTATATAATTACTTTTGATGTAGATAATCGTTTTAACTTATTCCAATATATTATTCAACAATTATAATTCATAAATTCAACCATCAAGAACAGTGGAACAGTAGAGATCCGAACACATAAGAGAATACAAGATATACCCTAGGGAAACCCACTATAGGGAAAAACTCAACAACCTTTTCAATAGAGGAATTCTTCTTGTTCAATGAGAGACACACCTAGACCTATGGTCAAACTTGGTCTTCTCCTCCAAGTCAAGTCACCCAATCTAATCTTGTTCTTCACTCTTGATCCTGCACTTCGGTATATTTTCCTTCCACCAACAGTCAGTTGCCCCATAATTTCAACCCTACAACAGTTTCCCCAGTGAACCAAAAATTTCAGCCCCTACAACAGTTGCCCCAAAAAAATCCAAACCACAAAGAGATTTTACTTCACATGTGTGATATTCTACAGAGAAAGAGGAAAGAGAAAACACGACCTTCTTCTCGCCCTTCTTTTCCTTCTTGTCCTTCACTCACTTTCCCAAAAAATGTCTTGTGTGTGAGAATGTGAATTTCCAAATGGAGGAGCTAGAGATTCCTTTATATAGTATTATTTCTAGGGTGAATGGACATGTCTCTTAGCCAAGGCCGACTTGACGTGGAGGGAGGTCAACTTTTCACCTTTTGGAACCAAAATTTTCATTTCAAAAAATCAAATGTATATCTTTTAAAAATCGCAATGGGATTTTGATTCAAAATAAATTTTTCTTTTGATTCAATAATTATAAATATGCTTTATAATGATAACTACAATTACATCAAGTGACGCAATGTACATTATGAATACCGACCTTAATTACAAATTCAAAACAAAGGAGGCCGCTAAAACTAGTGCGAGTAGCCAAATTTCCCAATGCAAGATTTCAGAGGAGCCATGTTTTGTTGAAAATGGCAACAAGAAATATTGAAAATGGCATCAAAATGGATTCTAATTTAATTTTTACTTAATTAAATTATAAGGAAATTGTAATTCCACATCACATGACAGCTTGTACGAGTAAACTGAGTTAGGAATACTTAGTTATCTCAATCAATTTGAGTTGAGGGTCAAACTAGAGGCATGTAGAGTGTCTCCTACTTTGTAGGAGCCCTAGTTGATTTTATTTTGAGCTGTAATTAGTTAACTTATTTTATTTGAGTTAAAATATATTTAACTAGTTCTAACTGATGGATGATCTAGTGGGAGGTCCAATGAATTAAATCTGATCTAATTTAGATGCAGTGATCAATCAGATAACTGATAATACACTATAAATAGTTGTTGCATGTCAGTTCTAAGAGTGACCCAGTTGAGATTGGAGTTAAAGGGAAGTAGACTACTAGTTGTATAATTTAAAAATTGCACAAGTTATATATAAGGTCATCAGGATGCCTTGAATGTATTGTGTAATTAATTGAAGGGAATTTCCTAATTAATAGGGGCTAAATTCCCTTAAGAATGTGTAATCAAGGTTGGTTAGAAAGAGGCAAGGAATTGTTTAAGTATTGGACCATTTTTTCCTAGTTCAGAGTGAGACAATTAGAGATAGTGCAGAGAGTTGTCAAGCCTAAGAGAAGCATTGTATTCTTTCATATTCTTGACTTTATGAAATATATAGATAGTGCGGTTTTTAGCTAAGGCTTTCCAAAAGTACATCTTTCTGTTGTGCGATTTAAATTATTTCTCTTTCTTGTTCATTTGATTTTGAGATCATAATTGGTTTTCGTAATTTGTAGAATATATTAAAGTATTTTGTTTTATCATATTACAATATTAGTTGAATCTATATGGATTTTCTACATGTTTCAATTGTGAGTTGTCGGATCAGTGTCCCAGAGGAAGAGCGAGTGGGTTTCATAGGTAAAGGGAGGGAGGATGACTTGCTAGGAGGTGATTTTAGGGTTGTACGAATTTCCCTCGTCCATATTTGTGCATTCCGGGAGGACAGTACGAGTTCCAAGAAGGGAGTGTGAGTGGTTGGGAGGAGGTTGAATTGCTTGCAGAAGGAGACAATGTGTCTCTAGTTTATTTTTCCAGTAGATATTGTCAGAGCTTTGCCAGAAAGGTAAAGCATATATACTTGTTGATCATATGGTTAACATTCACTATTGATTCCCAGTTTTGAAGCCTCTCTGTTGTGAAGAAGAATGCCCAAAAAGGCCTCCATTTCCCTTATTTTATTCCCAGTAATCCTCTGTTTCAACACCATTTTTCCTCTCTGCTAAGTTCTCCAAATTCCCTTTTAAGCCTTCCAATTAATCTTAATTCCCCTTTTTAACCTCACAAATACCCTTTTTTTGGCTTAAAATCCCTTCATCCCCCTTACCGTTACCCCTTGTTGGCCTTAAAATGCATGAAAAACGGGCTATAAACCCACTTTCCACCTTATGACAGGCTAAGCCCCTTTAAGGCCAGCCCCTTAACCACTTTCCCATATGCCCCGAGTGCTAATACCAAGCGCTAAGGCTTGGGTGCTAATCGCAATCACAACTTTCGAGAGGTGCGTTTCTGTGTTATACGAAAAAATACCGATGCAATTGGGGTTTGGTCATTTGGACTCCGCTAAGATCTGAGCCGTCGATCTATAACAAATCCGATGGCCCGACGCTAATTGCACCGCACCTTTCGCCCCTATCCATCCGCTACCTCCCCCGATTGCGATCCTTCGATCCAATCATGGCCATCCATCCGATCAGATCTGATGGTCCAGATTTATCCCGCTCTGCTCCTTCGTGCCTGTCGGCCTTCCCCACATTAGGGGAATTTTGCGGTCTAAAATGGGCCTCCTAAGGAAATAATAAAATAATAGTGGAAAAAATCAAATAAGATTTGATGACATCATCAAATTTTAGTGGGAAAAATGAAAATACTATTTTTTCCACTCATATTTTCAACTTATATCCCAAAGTTTTAACTCAAATTTCGAGTGGGAGTACTCGTTGGATGCAAAATTTAATTCCTCATCCAAGGAGTACCCATGTTGCATACTTTTGATGGGTCCTACTACACGAAAAATGAGAAATACATGAAAAACATGATTGTGATCACGTTTTTTTATGTATTTCTCATTTTTCATGTAGAAGGGTCCATCGAAAGTATGCAACATGGGTACTCTTTGGATGAGGAATTAAATTTTGCATCCAACGAGTACTCCCACTCAAAATTTGAGCAAAAACATTGGGAGATAAGTTTAAAATACGAGTTGAAAAAGTAGTTTTATTATTTTATTATTTTTTAATATTTTTACCCTTTTATTTAAAAAATGGTGAATTATCCCCCATGGTTGACATCATCATCTTGAATCCTATTGGTTCTTATAAAGTGTATTTTTGTTGTACATTTTTCTTAGGAGGCCCATTTTAGACCTCAAAATTCCCCTAATGCCAGTTTAATCTCCATCATTGATCTATCACTCTGATCTAATGGCCATCGCATAATCGCAAATTTTCTCCAATCACAATCACAAAAGTCTTAATGTCACCCTCTGTTTCTCCCAATTGCGATTTGTCGATTCGATCGTGATCGTCCATTTGATCCAAGATCGACGGTCCACATCGCATCGTGTTTTCACCCATATTTCTTCATCGGAGCCTCTTTTAACTGCATCGTTTAACCTCCGCCATTGATTGCCTCCTGCAATCCAATGGCCCAAAGCTAATCGCCCTCCCCCTTAGCCGGGTCCCACCATCAAATGGCCCGCGTCTATTCATTTTCATCATTTCCCTTTGTAAATCCCCCGAGTGTTAGACTTTGGGTTTTATGCTAATGAATTATTTCTCTGCCAAACCGCAGTGTTTGTTTCTGTGCCTCCACCATTTCCACCATTCTTTCACAGTTGCCACTATTTTCGATTCCTCCGCCACCGCTTTCACAAGCCTCCACAGCATTCCTTCCACCACTCCCTAGATTTCCTGATGAGTTTATTGTATTGTGCAGGTTTGTTACAGAGTGACGAATTCACTCTAGGTTCCACCATCACGGTCACTATGACTCGGAACGCAGAGAGTTTATTGTAGCAGCAAGTCAGAGTATCAGTGTCGAAGACCTGCCACGGCAGAAACAGAAGATTGAAGATAATTTGGGGATTTCAGCTAATATTGATTATCAATAGCCCATCCTCCAAATTAAATCAGAATTAAAGAAAATCATGAAGAGCTACAGGAAGAAAAGCCTCTACTACCACATCAGAGGCAAATCGATTCCTCTGAGCCAACATTCTGCCATCTGCGATAGCGACTGCCTCAACTCCACCTCATCAGCAAGCATCATTAATTCATGATTCGGCCCTAGTGGCCTTTCACTTCCATTTTAGTTTGTTACTTTTAGATTTCGAGTGGAATTCACATTCCACTCCTGCATTTTACCTTCTGTCAGAAATTGTTATTTGATATATTTTTTTTAAAACAGTCGTGAGCCAAACTTTCAATGATGAGATGCCCCATTTCCTCATCATGAATTTTGGTTATTTTTTATGGAGACCTCAAACTGATTACCAGCACGCGAGGAGGATATTTTCCCAAAAATATCCTCTCACTCATGTCTCTGAGGCTGCTATATAAGGAAGAACGAAAGAGAAAAATTGGTTCCATATTTTTTGAAGAATTTTGCTGTGTAAGAATTTTTGTATGCTTGTTTTTGAAATCTCAATAGAAATGTGAAGAGCCCGTTGGGTCTCAGCGAGAAGAAGTTTTATTTTAAGTGAGGATTCTGGTCTTAACATTTTATAGTATGTAACTCTGCCTTATGTGATATTGTTTGATTGTTCATTTCACCATTTCCACTTCTCTTATATCATGCTCTGGAATGCGAGTGGCTCACTAGCTCTGGTATAAATTTATCACCATTGATACTTATACTTAACTAGTCTAGCACTTTAAATATGGCTCAGGTGTGATATGTTGTTTCACTTTCCACTTCACTCATTTTTCCTCTATATTAAGTACCGTGGGATGTTATTCTTTGAAAGCTATTGACATGCATGGATTCTTATCTTATTAATCCCATCTCATGTTTAGATATGTTTACGGAATTCCATCTCATTAGTAGTTAGTATTCCTTCTGTATTTTCTACGAAGCAAATGTAGTATGATTTTTTAAAGCCCTGTAAAGCATTTTAGAACCCAGCCCTCCTTACAGAAAGTTGTCTTTGAGTTGTCTGATGCATCTATATTGAGGATTCACTCCTTGCCTCTGCAGCGTCTTTTCATTATGCTGAATCTGTGAGTATTCTGGTTCCATCTATATTGCACCTCCTTGTAAAAGTTGAAGTAGTAAAGAGCCTCATGCTGATAATGGTCTTGAAATATATCTTATGCTCCTTACTATTTAAGATGTCCTAGGCACTAGTCTTTCACAACTCAAGGTTGTCTCTAGGAATGACAACATCTTTTTGGCACTGTTGCCAGGGAACTGAAGTTGAGAGAAATTAAAATCCTTGGGCCTCGACAAAACCTTATTCACTCTTCAATTAGGTGAGCATGGAGACTTGAGAGTTGTATATTCCTCACCTTGGCGACTCCACATTCATTTATCAGGTAAATTTATTTGCAGTCCTGGCTCCTCGTAAGCCACACCTGAGGTCAGATACGTCTCAGCCAAAGACACCTTCTGTGTCTGACCCAGAAAATATCCTACATAGAAGGAGTTGGAGGGAAAGAAAATCAGTCCATACCGAGATCCCTGAATTCTCCCTAGAAGACTTTCCGTCCTCCTCCTCTCAAGTTTCCCAAGTGCAAGGTCCCGACTCCACTGTGGGAGAGACCGATTACCACTCAGATAGTCCACCCCGGGGAGGTGTCTAAATCAAAGACAAAGCTGAGTCAAGGGATACCACATATTACTCCTTCCACCCTACCCCTGAAGTCGAAGAGGTCAAGGAGGTCACTAAAGTATCTGTTATTCACAGCCTGTCATTCCCATCAACGCCTCAAGCTGTTGTCCAGTACATTCTCATCATTATCCATACTCCACTTCCACCTCCTCCTCCTCCTGTTACACATCAAATCCTTGCACTACCCCCACCACCTCCAATGCCCAATGTCCCTGGATTCCTGTTGAATAAATATGCCCCCCTAGCATTACCCCAAGTGTTGAATGATATGCCACAGGACTATCTAAAGATCTTTCCCCGATTCAATGGGGAAAACGAGATCGAAGCTCGAAAACACCTTGAGGTCTTTTGCTCTTTCGCAGAAAATTTTAATGTGGAACATCTAGACCTATTCCTAAGACTGTTTTTGCAATCTCTTGATGGTGAAGCCAAAAAATGGTTCAAGACACTAGGAGATCGTTCCATCACCACATGGGAAGGAAAGGAGGATACTTTCCTCAGAAAATGGGGAGAGAAGAAATACCATGGACATTGTCTTACTGAGTTTAACACACTCAAGAAAAGACATGCTGAAGGAGTGTCAAAATTTATAAAGAGGTTTAACAAGTTGTATCTGAGCCTCCCCGCTGATATGAAACCTCACCACACCGCTGCCAAGGTTGTTTTCGTGGCAACTTTTGACTCTAAATTTGGTTTCTCTCTTAGAGAAAGAAAGTCGGCCACCCTGGATGATGCCCAGATAGATGCATTGGAGTTGGAGGAAAATTTTTCCTCTATTGGTAAATCCAAGGGAAAACCTGAACAGGATACTAGAAGGAGGGGAAAAGAAGAGGTATCCACCTCGAGCCAAGATAGAGATTCAGCTAATGATAGGATTGAGGAGATGAACAAGATGTTTAAGAATCTTTCAAGTGAGCTTGTTAAACTTGAAATGGAGGCCAAGAATTCACCCTCCAAGAATTTCCAAAATGCTCCAAACAGAGATTATAATCCTCAATACAGGAAGCCACCCTTGCAGATACTACAAAGGGAACAGAAGGAGCAGCAAGACCAGGTACCACACCCTCTATACTTGGAAGGTCAAGTAGATGGTCCTACCGAAGACACCACTTATGAGCAAGAGGAGGCATACCTTACTTTCTCAAATAGTGATGAAGTTGAATACCCCCTACATGAAAGTGACAAAGTAGAGGTGTCGGCACACACAGAAGAAAAATCTAATGAAAACACCGAATATCCTGAGATTGATGACTACTGCAAGCAGTTTGTTGATTTCATGCAAGCTCAGTTTAATAGAAGATATGACCTCAGATCTTCCAGGAAGAGAACTCGCACTCAAGATCAGGAGGAGGACACACCTCAAGAGGAAGCACCTGCTCAGAAGGAGGCAACAGCTCAAAGGACCCCGGGAAAAGGTAAGAGGCCTCTTAACCAATCCTTGCAGTCTGCTGATCAAATTCCTTCATCTTCACAAGTGGCTGCACCCCCTTGTGTCAAGCCAATCATAAAGGAAGTCAAACCTCTCCTCCAGAACAAAGACTCAAAAGATAAAGAAACAAAATAAGTGTCAGTAGATAGGTCCTCCTCTACCTTCAGTTTACAAAATGAGCTTGAGAAGGTAAAAATCCCAATTCCCTTGACCGAATTGTTAAAACAACCTACATATCAGTCCCATGTCACATCCTTTATTCTCCCCCCAAAGGTACTACATATTCCAGATAGTCTGACCCTCCAAGAAGAAAGGCCTATGGTTGTATTTGGCCCACATGTTGAGGAATTAGATGCTGCCACTCCCCCATTTTATGTGTCTTTAGTAATACATGACCTGATGCTGCATAATTGTATGTTAGATTCGGGAGCCTCTCATAACCTTTTTCCCCTCTCAGTCATGGAACAACTAGGACTAAAAATCACCTATCCATACAAAGACCTTTATTCATTTGACTCTAAAAGAGTTAAATTTCTGGGCATGATCAAGGACTTAGTGGTCAATTTGGCCCAGATCCGAGCAAAAAGTGTAGTAATGGACATCATGGTGGCTGACATTCCAGCTCGCTTTGGCATGCTACTGTCAAGATCTTGGGGGACTAAAATTGGTGGATCAATCAAGCTGGACCTGACCTATGCCACTATCCCTTTCTTTGGTGGCCAGGAGAGGAGGCTGTACTGGGAAACTAGATTTGTCAAGACAGTTACCAAGGCAGATGACTTAGTTAATTCTCCAGTTTATAGAAGGGAGGGAGATTTCTCATGTTTGATGCTGGAGGAAGATCAAGAGTATGCTTATGAACCATAATTCTACCAGATCAAGACCGAGCAGTCCATAGAGAGTCCTAAATCAGAAATCTGGAAACTTCATTTTGATGGAGCAAACTCCAGAGAAGGTAATGGGGCTGGGGTATTATTGATTTCTCCTGCAGGCCAATGGGTCCCTTTGTCTTTCAAGATGGAGTATGAAGCCACCAATAATGTGGCAAAGTATGAAGCACTTCTGTTAGGGCTTCATACAACCAGGAGCATGAACATACAAATTCTAAAGGTGCTGGGATATTTGGAACTGGTACTCATACAAGTGAAGAATCAGTGCCAAGCCAAACATCCTAGGCTAAGGGCTTATAGGAATGAATTTTGGGATCTGGTGGAGAATTTCTTCTTGGCTTTCAATATCCAGTTCATGCCCTGGGAGCAGAATAGGATGGAAGATTCCCTTGCAGTGGCTGCCAGTACCTTCCGTCCACCTCAGAATCCTCTCTTGAGATATGAAATTGAGGTACGTTATCGACCATCAATCCCAGACAACATCAAACATTGGCAGGTGTTTGAGGATGAAGAATAGGTGAAAATATTCCTGGAAATAGTTAGGGAATTTTCCAACATGGAAATTGATACTTGTGAGGAAGATGAGGCTGAAAACACTTCAGGAGATAAATGGGAGGAAAAGGTGGCTGGCCACAAATTTCTGCAGCTAAAATGGAATGTCATTCCCCGAGGACTACTGCCCTTAGAAAGGTTGTTTAACAAGAATGATGTTCCACTGTAGCAGAACAAATTTTTGGAGGAGAGTCAGGTAGAAGATCTTAATCTTGGCACTGAGGCTGCCCCCAAAATCGTGAATTTGTCCAAGAAGGTCCCGGAAGAATACAAAGAGCTCTGCCAGAAATTATTTCGGTCATATAAAGATGTGTTTGCATGGTCTTATCAAGAGCTAAAAACCTTCGATATCAGCATCATGTAGCATAAGATTCCTCTGAAGGGAGATGATAAGCCACATAAACAGAAGCTTTGATAGATAAATCCCCTGCTGCTTCCCTCTATTGAGAAAGAAATTAAGAAGCTGTTGAAGGCCAAAATCATTGTACCATTGAGATATTCTGAGTGGGTGGAAAACTTAGTCCCTGTAAGGAATAAGAATGGAGAAATAAGGCTATGTGTTGATTTCAGAAATTTAAACAGAGCATCCTTAAAGGATAATTATCCACTGCCCAAGATGGATCACATCCTGCAGAAAGTGGTAGGAGCTTCTCGGATGTGAATGATGGATGGATTCTCTGGATACAATCAGGTGGTTGTACTACTAGAAGATCAGAAGAAGACTGCCTTTACCACTCCATGGGGGATGTTTATGTATGCCAGGATGCCTTTTGGGTTAATTAACACAGGGGCCACTTTTCAAAGGGCCATGGATATTTCTTTTGTTGGAGAGCAAGATAAGTTTGTGGTGGTATATTTGGATGACATTACCTTGTTTTCAAAAGATGATGCAGAGCACATTGAACACTTGCGCAGAACTTTCGAGAAGTGCAGAAGGTATGGCCTCTCCCTCAACCCACAGAAGTCTTTGTTTGCACTGGAAGAGGGCAAGCTTTTGGGACATATTGTAGCCAAGGATGGTGTAAAGATAGACCCTATGAGGGTAGAAGTTATAAATGGAATTTCCCTTCCCAGAAATAAAAAGGAAGTTCAGGTGTTCCTAGGCCATATTAACTTTCTGAGGAGGTTCATCCCTAAATACGTTGAGATAGTTAGGCATATAACTGACATGCTGAAGAATAATAACGAGGTAAATTGGTCACAGAAATCGTGAGAGGCCTTTGCCTGGATTAAAAATGCATTTGTTGAAGCCCCTGTGCTAGCTAGGCCAGATTATGCCAAACCTTTTATGATCTTTTCCTTTGCATCACCTCACACAGTGGTAGGAGTTCTATTGCAGAAAAATGAAGAAGGGTATGAGCAGCCTATCGCCTTTTTCAGTTAGGTGCTCCATGATGCTGAGCTGAAATATAACATATTGGAAAAGTAGGCATACGCTATGGTGAAGTCTCTCAAAGCATTTCGTATGTATGTCTTGCAGTCCCATATCACTGCATTTGTGCCTACAACAGTTGTTAAAGATATTATTATCCAGGGAGATAGCGAAGGAAAAAGATTTCCAAAATACAAGAATATGAGCTAGAAATACGCCCTACTAAACTAATCAAGGGACAAGGGTTAGCCAAAATCCTGTCTGAATCAAACTGTCAGGCTCTGGGCATAAATTTGTCCATGCTAGTAAATGAGGAGTCTGAGAAGAAAGAAGAGCCACAGGGACTAGAGATAGCTTCCCAAAAGACACATATGAAGTACCTCATCAGCCTGTGGTACAAAGAGATAGTGGAATATCTTCTAACACTCAGTTGCCCACCCAGCTGTGACAAAGCTAAATACTGAACACTGAGGTTGAGATCACAAAAGTACGTCGTTGAAAATGGTTGGCTGTACTGGCGAGACCCCTCAGGTATCTTGCTCTTGTGTCTCATAGAAGAAGAGGAGGAAGGTATAATGGCTGAGTTCCATGAAGGAATCTATGGGGTTCATTACAGTTGGAGGGCTATTGCTCACAAAATCCTGAAGGTTGGTTTCTTCTGGCCCAAACTCTTTGGAGATGTGTTTGCCCGGGTTAGAGCTTGTGAGAAATGTCATAGGTTTGTTGAAAGACAGAATTTATCACCTATGCCCATGATCTCGGTTCACGTGGATGAACCATTTCAGTAATGGGGAATCGACTTTATAGGCGAAATACACCCACCTTGGAGTGGCCAGCATAAGTGGATATTAATGGCCACAAATTATTTCACAAAGTGGGTGGAAGCTATACCTACTAGGAATGCAACAGATGCTGTGGTAATAAAATTTATGGAAGAAAATATCATATCTATATTTGGCTTCCCTGCCAAGATAATGATCGACAATGCACGGGCCTTTAAATCTGCAAAGTTCGTCAGCTTCTGCCAGCAGTATAATATTTCACTAGGTCACTCTACGGCCTATTACCCACAAGGAAATGGCCTGGAAAAGTCCTCAAATAAAACCCTGGTGAGAGCACTGAAGAAGGCTATCAATGAAAATCAGAAAAATTGGGATTCCCAACTGAAATTTGCTCTGTGGGCCAACAGGATTACTAGCAAGAGAGCAACTGAAAAGTCCCCATATGAATTAGTATATGGAAGGGCAGCAGTATTCCCTGTATAGTTAGCCTTACCAGTAGCCTGATTCATGCAAGAAAGCCAAGAAGAACCCGATGATGTGACCAGGAGAATAAATCAGCTAGTGGAGTTAGAAGAAACACGGAACCAGGTAAGTCAGAGGCTAACTGAATATCAAGAGAAGATGAAGGACCTTTTTGATCAGCATACAAAGGACAGGAAGTTTCAGGTTGGGGATTTAGTGCTCAGATGGGATATACGAAGAGATGATAATGGGAAACATGGTAAGTTCGACCCACTCTGGTTCGGCCCTTTTAAAATTTTGGAGCAAGGGGGAAATAACACTTTCAGGCTGGAAAATTTACAGGGAGACTCGCTCGATGCCCCTATAAATGGTCAGTTTGTCAAACCTTACTTCCAGTTCTGATTTAGGCCGAGAGATCCTAATGTATTATACTGTACATTAGCTTTCCGTTTTCATCTTTGTTTGAATGATGTGTGTGTCGTGATGAATCATGAAGAGAAAAATAAAAAGTGTTGAAGAGCGGTGTCCACATAGAAGATTAACAGGTGGTCTGCAAAGTTCTCGACACGCCCAAGGATGAATGTGTCATCCCCAGGTGGAGCCAATGTTGATCATATGGTTAACATTCACTGCTGATTCCTAGTTTTTAAGCCTCTCTGTTGTGAAGAAGAATGCCCAAAAAGGCCTCCATTTCCATTATTTTATTCCCACTAATCCTCTGTTTCAACACCATTTTTCCTCTCTGCTAAGTTCTCCAAATTCCCTTTTAAGCCTTCCAATTAATCTTAATTTCCCTTTTTAACCTCAAAAATACCCTTTTTTTGGCTTAAAATCTCTTCATCCCCCTTACCGTTACCCCTTGTTGGCCTTAAAATGCATGAAAAACGGGCTAAAAACCCAGTTTCCACCTTATGACAGGCTAAGCCCCTTTAAGGCCAGCCCCTTAAACACTTCCCCATATGCCCCGAGTGTTAATACCAAGTGCTAAGGCCTGGGTGCTAATCGCAATCACAACTTTCGGGAGGTGCGTTTCTGTGTTATATGAAAAAATCCTGATGCGATTGGGGTTTGGTCATTTGGCCTCCGCTAAGATCTGAGTCGTCGATCTATAACAAATCCGACGGCCCGATGCTAATCGCACCGTGCCTATCGCCCCTATCCATCCGCTGCCTCCCCCGATTGAGATCCTTCGATCCAATCATGGTTGTCCATCCGATCAGATCCGATGATCCAGATTTATCCCGCTCCACTCCTTTGTGCCCGTCGGCCTTCCCCTCCAGTTTAATCTCCATCGTTGATCTATCACTCTGATCTAACGGCCATCGCATAATCGCAAATTCGCTCCAATCGCAATCGCAAAAGTCTTAATTTCACCCTCTGTTTCTCCCGATTGCGATTCGCCGATTCGATGGTGACCATCCATTTGATCCAAGATCAACGGTCCACATCTCATTGCGCTTTCACCCATATTTCTTCATCGGAGCCTCTTTTAACTGCATCTTTAAACCTCCGCCATTGATCGCCTCCTGCGATCCAACGGCCCAAAGCTAATCGCCCTCCCCCTTAGCCGGGTCCCACCATCAAATGCCCCGCGTCTATTCATTTTCATCATTTCCCTTTGTAAATCCCCCGAGCGTTAGAATTTGGGTTTTACGCTAATGAATTATTTCTCTTCCAAACCGCAGTGTTTTTTTCTGTGCCTCCACCATTTCCACCATTCTTTCACAGTTGCCACTGTTTTCCATTGCTCCACCACTGCTTTCACAGGCCTCCACAGCATTCCTTCCGCCACTCCCTGGATTTCCTTATGAGTTTATCGTATTGTGCAGGTTTGTTACAGAGTGATGAATTCACTCTACGTTCCACCATCACGGTCACTATGACTTGGAATGCAGAGAGGTTATTGTAGCAGCAAGTCAGAGTATCAGTGTCGAAGACCTGCCACGGCAGAAACAAAGGATTGAAGACAATTTGGGGATTTCGACTAATATTGATTATCAATAGCCCATCCTCCAAATTAAATAAGAATTAAAGAAAATCATGAAGAGCTACAGGCAGAAAAGCCTCTACTGCCACATCAGAGGAAAATCGATTCCTCTCATCCAACATTCTGCCATCTATGACAGCGACTACCTCAACTCCACCTCGTCAGCAAGCATCGTCAATTCATGATTCGGCCCTAGTGGCCTTTTACTTCCATTTTAGATTGTTACTTTTAGATTTCGAGTGGAATTCACATTCCACTCCTGCATTTTACCTTCTGTCAAAAACTGTTATTTGATATTTTATGTTTAAAATAGCCGTGAGCCCAACTGTGAATGATGAGATGCCCCATTTCCTCATCATGAATTTTGGTTATTTTTTATGGAGACCTCAAACTGATTACCAGCACACGAGGAAGATATTTTTCCCAAGTATATCCTCTCGCTCATGTCTCTGAGGCTACTATATAAGGAAGAACGAAAGAGAAAAACTGGTTCCAGATTTTCTGAATAATTTTGCTGTGTAAGAATTTTTGTATGCTTGTTGTTGAAATCTCAATAGAAATGTGAAGAGCCCATTGGGTCTCAGCGAGAAGAAGTTTTATTTTAAGTGAGGATTCTGGTCTTAATGTTTTATAGTATGTAACTCTGCCTTATGTGATATTGTTTGATTGTTCATTTCACCATTTCCACTTCTCATATATCATGCTCTGGAATGCGAGTGGCTCACTAGCTCTGGTATAAATTTATCGCCATTGATACTTATACTTAGCTAGTCTAGCGCTTTAAATATGGCTCAGGCGTGATATGATGTTTCGCTTTCCACTTCACTCATGTTTCCTCTATATTAAGTACTGTGGGATGTTATTCTTTGAAAGCTATTTACATGCATGGATTCTTATCTTATTAAGCCCATCTCATGTTTATATATGTTTACGGAATTCCATCTCATTAGTAGTTAGTATTCCTTCTGTATTTTCTATGCAGCAAACATAGTTTTATTTTTTAAAGCCCTGTAAAGCATTTTAGAACCCAACCCTCCTTACAGAAAGTTGTCTTTGAGTTGTCTGATGCATCTGTATTTAGGATTTACTCCTTGCCTCTGCACCGTCTTTTCATTATGTTGAATTTGTGAGTATTCTGGTTCCATCTATATTGCACCTCCTTGTAAACGTTGAAGTAGTAAAGAGACTCATGATGATAATGGTCTTGAAATATATCTTATGCTCCTTACTATATAAGATGTCCTAGGCACTGGTCTTTCACAACTCAAGGTTGTCTCTAGGAATGACAACAATACTCTTGAATTGATGAACACAATAATAAAAGTCTCATATGTTGCATTGATTTTCCCTTCAAGGCTTTTCCAGGGACAATTTTCCAAAAGCAACGGTTTTATATTTGGGTGTGTGTGTGCACATTTCTCTGATCCCATTTTTATATCCCGCCATGTTTTTATTGTGAAGAATGCAATAGTAATTTAATTTTTATTTTCTGAATAATAATTTGAAAGAAAAATAATATATAGTAGATAGAATATTAAACTCCATTTTATTGCATTCGTGGAAATTTCACAAATTGATTAGTGCCTCAACTGATCTTAGAAAACATAGAAGAAAAATCATATACTCAAATAATAAGTTGATCTCCTAAGACTCCAAGTGCAGAAAGTAGAAAATAAAGAGAAAAATTCACAAGCCAATTAGAGGAATCTATTCAGAAGTGCGAGGCAGAAGTTAGTCAAAAGAAAAAGGAACTTGATGAAAATCTAGATGAAATAAACAGACTCAATGAATGAAATAAGGAGCAATTGCAAGATGTCGAAAGGAATAATTATGTCATTAATATAAAGGATCAAGAAATTACTCACTTGACGATGAAGGCAAAAGTAGGTGAAGCTCCATGAAAGGAAGGCACAAGTTCCAAGCCTCTGCAAAGCAAGCTTGAAGAGAAGCCTGAAAGAAAAAAATTTCAATGGCCAATTGAAAGACAAAAGAAGATTGAAAATGTTTCTCCAAGAATTTATACTGGACTTAGTAAAAGGAACAACAAATAATTGAGCCTCCTCCAAGAAAGAATGTTTTAGAAGATAAAAAACATCAAGGAAAATAATTTCATACAGGCACCCTAATATTCTTAATGGTTTTTGTTTTTCATGTACAAAATTTGGGCATAAGGCTAGGGATTGCAAAGGTTATTCAAGGGATGATTATCAAGATCATTATTAAAATCCTAGAAAAAAGTTTACATAATCACAAGATAGATATCCAAATGGCTTCATCAACAGAAAGGATATTCCAGTTGCTTCGTCTTTCAAGGATCATATAGAATGCTTCAAATTCCATAAATATGGACATATGCCTCGTGATTGTAGATACATGATAAAATATTCCACGAATGAGAACTCTAATATCAGGTACAAGAAGGTTTGGAGAAGAAAAAAAAAAGCAATAAGAACAGGTGAATGAAGAAATATTATAAGTCATGCTCTCAGGATTTGTAAAGTTACAATACTGTTAGGGTCCCGTGATTTGGCCGGTTTTTTTTTAGTTTTTAAGTTTGTGAGGGATGAAACTGATCAAATACATAAACTGGATAACAAGATGTAGATAAATTGGGCTATGGGGTCAAACAGGTCAAGGAAGCTATGAAGTGATGATGTAAAGCTGCTGTAGGGCCGATTTGATTCACAATAGAAGGGATCTCTGGGAAAAATGGATTAAATGAACAATAAGTTGGTGAAAGACAAGGAATTTCAAGTGCAAACTAGTTAATAGCAGACATAAACATGTAATAGCAAGCCATTAATCATGCTAGGAATAACTATAAGCTAATCAATACATAGAAATCAAACATTCCAACCATACATAGAGGTATAAGACCCTCTAACTTCGGGAAATAGCTATCAGACTTTGGGGAAAACACATGAGACAAACTAACAACTCATAAACTATGCCGGAACGCCTAAACATAGTCTCTAAGTCATTGGGCACCTGGACAAATAAGTTTTCATAGTTTTAGGCAAAGGGCTAGATCGGGACTAGGCCTCCTTGGTTCAACAAAATGATCAACAAATCAGTCAAAGAGAAAGTTTTATGGACAGAACTATGGGCAGCTGATAGGTAGGTAGGGCAAACCATACATCCTACTCAACATACATGGAACTCATGAATAAAACTTAGCAACAACACCTTAGGTTACTAAAGAGCAGCTAAGAATTCTTTAGCATAACTAAGGGAGAAGAAAACATCAAGCTATGAAGATTCAAGAATTTTGAGGTGCCTCCATGGGCATGTCTCAAAATCAATCTTTACTGATCTATAGCAGCAAGAAAAATGAAATATGAGTGAAAACTAGAAGACAAAACAACATTAAGAATCACTATACCATTCTACCATGTCAAGGAATCCATCAACAAGCTTTCAACATTCCTCAAAAGCATCCAAGAGGCAATCCAAACATCATAACTCAAGTGTATTCTTCAAAGCTCATATGACCAATGCATTAATTCTTCTCTCAAGTTCAGCCTCTTATTTACAATGAGAACCATGGGATAAATAGGCTAGAAGGAGGAAAACCTCATGGAGCAACTAGCTATCCCATTGGCCAAGTCAAAATATCTAAACTTGTCCTTGAGGCTTTGCAAAGCCCAAGGCACAAATATCCCATAAAATATCTAAAAAACTACTAAAAATGGAAATTATATTGACTTTACATGATTTTCCCATGATAAAAATAGCCTAACGCACATTTGGGAAAAGCAGATTTTTGGAGTTCAAAAATTGCAAAAATACTTCATATTTATGCCTGAAAAAGGTCCCCTGACTTTCTGGATGCAAATGGAAGCCTTCCCGATGTCGAAATGAGGCTCATGATGGCTCGTTGGAAATCTCTCTGTGTCTGCTTTCCAATGCAAGTGGAATCATCTCAATCTGATTTCTGAAAGTCCTTCAAAACTGTACCTGTGTGCAAAAACCCAGAAAATAGCAGGCTGCTGATAGGGCAGGCAGAATGTGCAAAATGAGGCTGTTTTTCGCCAATTTGAGGGGGCGAATGATCTTCAAATGCCCTGAAAATCGCTGGAGAGCTGCTCATGAAATTATGGAATCCATTGGTATCACCATCCTCCCTTGACGACTCTTCAAACTAAAATGGCGCATTTATGAGTTTTTGGCGAAAACCCCAAAAATGCCAAAAAACAAAAAGTTTTCGAAACAGGCCCAAAATTGGCATGGATGACCCTCAAGGGTCCATAGAAACATGTTCCGAAGCTGAAACTAAAATATCGAGGGCTGATATGCTTTTTGCCTCTTTCCGTGCTAGGCGCCTCTCCTTCAATTTCTTCAATTTTTTTTGTGCCACCTTCAATTTGCGCCTGGCGAATTGGTTTAGCTTCTGAAAGTGAAGTGTTCTCTTTCTCTGTAGCTCGAGATCCCTGTTTGCCTTCTCAAGCTTGGTCTCCAAATGCTGGTTAGCCCTCTCAAGCCAAGCTTCCTTGTTTTCCTCAATTTCCCGCTCAAAGAGGGTAGTGAGAGGTAAAGCTTCGAATTGAGCTTGTTCTTCAGCCTTCTGTTTCTCCAAGGCTCTCCTAAGCCCGATGGTTCTAGGCCTCTTTCGCCTAGGCTGGTCCTCCTCTTCTTCATCATCAAATTCGCCAATAAGCTCTTCAATTCTTACTTGCACCTTTTCTGCCTCCTTTTTGTACTTGATGGCCCTTGCCTCATGAATGGCTGCATGAAATTTCATTTGTTTGTTCTCAACCTCCAAGAAACGATTGAAGTTCCTTGCCCTTTGGAGATCTTCTTGTAACACCTCAATTTGCCCTTCTTTGTGAATGAGGAGATTTTCAAGGATGCGTGCCTCATTGTCGCTGTCATCGCTTGGGATAGGGATGACAGCTGATTTACCTCCATGCTTGGCGCTTTCTCCAATTGTACTTTTGCCTTTGAAGGCCAATCTAGCACTCTTTCTCCTTGGCAAGCTAGGAGTTGTCCTTTTGGGCAATTTCCCCTTCTTAGGGACAATTTTGGTCACCATTAAGGAGGCAGCCTCAGCTGGCTGTCCTTCCTCAACATCCTGTTCAGCTTGTGGCTCGAAAGGTGTTTCAATTGCTTGCTCAACCTGCTGCTCTTCAACCTCTGTCTGCTGCTGTTCCTCTTCCTGAAATTGATGTTGTTCATCAACCTCTAGCTACTGTCCAATGATATCTAACTGCTGCTGTCCCTCTAAATCTGGCTGCTGCTGCTCATCATCCTCCTTTTCTCCTTGTGTCTCACTGCCCTCTCCTTCTCCTTGTGTACTTGGCTGCCCAGTGATCATCTTGAGTTTTTTAGGGGTAGGCCTACTAGATAAAGGCACTGGGCGATGGACAGGCTGAGTAGGAGACACATGAAAAGGAGGGACAGTGGCGAAATCGGCATGGCTAATGAATGAATCCCATGAAACTCCTTTCTTCTCCAGCTGGTGTAAGAAGATGATTTTGATCAAGGAATGGTGAAAGAGAGAAGGGATTTGCTGAGGTGGAGCTTTCTTTTGGACAGTAGCTGCCATTTTCTCTATGCTCTTGGACAAAAAGTATGGAAGGTTTAATTGCCTGCTCCTGGTAAAATGCATCAACAAGCGAACATGATAGGCAAATATTTGGCTAAACCTCCCTTCACAAGTGAAATATCTCATTATGGCCTTCATCAGTGGAGCATAACTGCCAAGAAGATAGGAGAAAGGAAAAATAGCAGTGATGGTCTCCCTATGTTCCGGCTTGATGAAAGGTTTATAATCCTCCAAATCAAGATGCGCTTGTTTAAACCACTTTTCACCATGATATGGGATCTTGGTAGCTTTGGATACATACCTTGGAGAGATTTTGAAGTCAAGACCTGCTAACTGGAAGTGTTTGTCTTTGAATCTCAAAGCGCACAAATGTGTAAGTGGCGAGAAACTCTTGACTTCCTCTATCCTTTGACAGGAATCAAGACAGCCTACCTCATGGAAATTGAAAAGTACTGAGGGATGAGCATTGATGTCTTCTATGGAGATAGGCTCATATCTCTTATGTTGTCCGCCTTTGTGATCTCGTTTTGGAGGCATCCTGACTTTGAAACAAGCTTTGGAAGAGGCAAATTGCCTTCACTATATGAGAAATGCTCGGCTGGTTTGAAACAGGCCACCAAACTGTTTGGATAGATATGGTCACTGTGGTTTTGAATAGAATGCAACAAGGCTTCCTTGAATAAACCCCCTTTACACTTATTAACAATAGTTCTTCAAATCTGGATACACTTCAGCTATGTAACCTTCTTATCAATGGCACTATGTGTGAGAAACTGCTTTGTAGATCTTCTGTGCATAGTCTTGAATAATCCCCCTTCTTGTGATTTTGTTAGAGGCCAGCTTTTACCTGTATTTGTGTCTTCAATACCAAACTTCAAAAATAATAACCCTGTTCTTCAGATCATTTATCTTGAAAATTACCTCTGTTAGCAGATTTCTGTAGAGACCACACAATGGAAGAGGGAGGAGACTTTTTGGCTAGGTGACAAATTAGCCCACAGTGTTAAGGAAAACACCTTCCACTCATGCAATTTAAGAAGTCAATCATCATCTTTGTACATCTGGCCTCAATGTAAACTTGATCATCAACAAATGCCCAATCACCAACAACCCTGCCTTCTAGAAAATAGCCCTGTTTCACCTTCAGAAAACTTTGTCCAACAATTTTTAGAATGATACAATGTAGTGTAATGAACAAGCAGACTTGGATTAGGTGTAAAATAGGTGCAACAGTGCTTTGTGAAGGACACCTCTTCTGCTTGTGAGTTTAAGAGATCCACCCACTGTACCTCTGTTTTCAGTATTAACTTCAAATACTAAGAATTCTGTTCTTCAGAAAAAGGCTCTGTTTCACCCTCAGAATTCTTCTGTCAACAAGGCTTCAGAGTGATACAATGTAGTGCAATGACAAAAGGCAGACTTAAGTTAGATTGTAAAATCAGTGCACAGTGCTTAGTGAAGGACACCTTTGTTTGTGGGTTCACAATATCTATCAATACATTTCTGCTCCTGTCTCTGATGTTGGATTTCAACCACCAAAAGCCTCTGCCCTCAGAAAAACGGTCCCTTTTACTCTCAGAATTTCTTTGTCAACAAATCTTCGGAATGATGAAATATAGTGTAAAGAGAAAACAGACCTAGCTTGGGCGAAAAAATCATTTCACACAGTAGTTTAGACAATACATTCTTCGTTTGTGAGTTTTGAGATATACACCACTACACTCTATACCCCCGTCCAAGGTTTCAACTCTACCACTTGTGACCTCTATTTTTTCTATGTTGTCATCTTTGAAAATATTGGTAACAAATTCAGACATGGGAGAAAAATGGTGAATAAAAAGGCAATCCGCTTCGTAGTGTGTCACGTGGGACTGTGAGGACAGTTTCTCCTTTTCAAAAACGGTCAAAAACCCCTTTAACCATGCACAGCTTCAAACCAAGGCACACAGGTTTTTAAACTTGATTTTCCGAGTTTTTCAAGTTAGGAGATGAAGTACCTTGTGAGTTCTTGAAAGGAAATCTCTTGGAAGGAGTTTGAAAGCACCGGAACGCTCCAACAATGGCGCGGCAACCTTTGGAACAAACCCGTCGCACAGGAGAAAAGGTCGTCGGGTGGACTTGTCGTGCGGTCGGGCGGGCACCTACAGGCACGTCGCGCCCGCCTACAGGCACGTCGCACCGACGTTGAAAGCCTGTGTTAAACGATGCCCAGGCACGTCGCGCCAAGTTCCAGGCACGTCGCGCCGCCTCCGATTGCAGATTTGTGAATTTTCGCCCGGTTTTTCTCGCTTGTTGATGCTGTGGATGCACGGGATTCTGACTCAAGTTTTCTTGAAAATGAAATTTCGCACTTTTACACTCAACCTTATATCACTTTCAAAAGAACATTTCTCAACGGTCATTTGAACATTGACTTTTAACTTTGTTTGTTCTTTTCAAACAGTGGGTCTGTTAATTGAACATATATATATCGCCTTTAACCCCGAGCTTTGAACTTTGATTGATTTAAGTCGACCAACACCACCTTTCTGTTACGGTGTTTCAATGCCATAGGTGATTTGTCGCTTTACTTTGACAATTCCTTCATCTTTTGACTGTAGTGGATGTTCAAACTTCTGTTTGCAGGAGTAGTATACAGTGCTCTTTTTCCCTCAAAATAAAGGTGGGATTCTTCTTTTTAAACTATATCAATAATGATTACAGGCTGAAAAAACCTTCGGAACACAGTGAATAATAACCTAAAAAGGGGAAATCTTCTTGGTGGCAAAGTTTTTAGAAGGTCTTG
This sequence comes from Pinus albicaulis, assembly GCA_034641835.2. Classification (NCBI taxonomy): domain Eukaryota; kingdom Viridiplantae; phylum Streptophyta; class Pinopsida; order Pinales; family Pinaceae; genus Pinus; species Pinus albicaulis. The sequence goes on from CM076581.1 coordinate 139,896,945, forward strand.
TCTGCAGGTCCCTTTTCCACACAGTCCTGTGCTACATCTGCTCTCTGGAATGGTAACAAGTGGTTTGTCATAAGACATATAAACAATGATAATTTATCACAACCAACTTCCTCTGCCTGTTTATTAGGTTAAATACCACTCGCCTTCTCCATCAGAAAAACAAACTTGTAAAATATGAAAACAGGGCCTTTGGGCACACAGTCTTTATTTTGTTCTGATCAGAGTATTAAAACCCTTTTTTTCAATAGCACCATTTCATGACTGGACATATGTTCACTGCCTCCCTCTCTTGGTGATTTTTTAGCAAAGAAGGACTATTTCATAATGCACCAAAAATATTTGAAAAGTTGTAAACACCCCTTCTTGAAAGGCGCCTCTTTTGGACTTTTGACATATGATATTGTTTTGCTGCTTGACCCTTTCTTTAAGGAGAAAATCTTCTTTTTGATATCAGGGGCACACATATGCTCAAAATTGTCTCTTTGTCTATTCATAGCATTGCATACTTGTCATCATGCATTTTATGACTCAACCTTGGTCACTGTTTTACTTTCCCAGTGATAAATTGCTACTTCTGAGTGTTTCACAAGTTTTTCTCTGGACTGTAAATACACTTTTTAGGTTGCATCCTTTCACCCTAGACTTATTTGTTTGCTCAGAAGGATTTCCTTTGATTTCTGTATAGGTGATCATGAAAGGTCTTTAACCCCTTTTTAAGTCAACTGCTCCTTTGGCATTAATAGCATACGACATGTTCAATATTTGCCTCTTTCCTACTGGATGGACTGTTGACAGATAGCTTTTTGAAGAGGGAGATCAATACATTTATATCATAGACAGTAACACTTTCCTTCATTCAATTTCTTTGTGTCTTTTCCCTGTACTTTTGGACTTACCAGTTTTCAACAGCCTGCAATGATTTTTGGCCCTCTGCTCATATATGGAGGAGGCCCTTCATCAGGTAAAGTATCAGAAGCCCCCTTTTACCACTATGTCAAACACAGCCTTTCTCTGAATGTGGTGGTAAGTAAATCATTTGAACAACATCAATCTAGGCATCACTATTTGCAAGCATCACTGTGTTTTTTGAAGAAAACCTAGCCACAGTGACACTGTTCTAAGGTTGCTGAGATATTTGTCACTTGGCTTGTTCATCTCATGACCTGTTATATTGACAAAGCTCTTTGTGACTATGAAGGTCATTGCTTTCTTGAAAAACCAAGAACTTTCTCCTGCCTGTGTAATGGCATTGTTTATCATCTGTTTTGTTTGATCTTGTGGATAGACAGGGTCCTTATGCTTTGGAAAGTTCACTGATGACAGGCCTTCTAGAGTTTCAACCATTCACCTGACTTGAAAGTTTCAGATGATCTCTTTTATCAGGCCAAACTCCTTTTCCTTTGAGCTTATCATATCTCCACTATAATCTTGTTATGGTCAGCAATTACATTCATGAAACCTGAAGATATTGTTTCATTGTTTCAGTAAGGGAAAACCTGGACTTTTGCAGCCTTCTGAATCAACTCTGGCCTGCGCCCTCTGCTTATGTATGAAGGAGGCGCCCTAACCCTCTGCTTGTAAATGAAGGAGGTTCTGGGCCTTGACAATTTACCATTTAGCTGAGACAGTGGCGACCCTTTCTTACTGTGATTTTCATGCTTGAAAGAGCTGTAAGGTCCTGATGAGTGACCTTTGTTTTGCAGCTTCATCTCAGGCTCATAATACATTTAGAAGCAGCTGTTCTTCTAACTGTGAACTCAAACATTTACTCCATGAGATGAAATATATTTCCTGTCTTTGTAGAACCATAGAACACAGTGAAAAACCTACTAGTCAGCTTGGGAATGGGCTTCATGCAGTGCTGAGACCTAGAGAATATGAGTGGCGCGACTTAAGGCTGTTTGTCAACTTCATTTGCAAAGTAAGGGATCAGTCATGGTAGGTCTGCTGCAGATGAGGGCTTTTTTGGCTTTTTGATGATTGCCAAAGGTGAAATGTCCTAAACGCCACTTCCTAACATAGGGGAGACCTTTGAAACAGACGTGGATTTGCCTTTTAAGGCTGATGGGCAGATTAATAAGACTGAGGTTAGATAGGATTGTTGACAAGGAGGTTGTGGTTTTGCTAGGGGTGGACTGCATAGGTAGAAAGGCGAAAAAAGTTTTGGGAGGGTTTTCTGGATGACATATTGACATAAGGAAATCAGTTTCTAGAAAACTCAGCTGAAGATATAGTCATCACTAACATGTAAAAAAAATACTGATGGCTAACAGTGGCTCCATTTGTGGAGGGCAACTCCTCGTCAGGAGGTGTCCAGAATTCAGATTTTTGGATTTATGAAGACCAGTGCCTTATCCATTGGCGCAAAATTTACCCTTCCTTGATGTTATTTCTAGAAAGTGTCAGCATGGTTAACATCAATGATACTTCTACCTACCCCACTATCTTTCCTAACATTTTTTCTTATGTTTGGCGCATTTGAACTAGCAGCCTTTTGACAATGCATATTTTTCTTTTTGCAAAATGAAACTATCTACTTCTACTCTTATATCTGCCGGGAGTTCAGATTAAGCTGATGAATTCCTTCATTTCTCTACCTAAAACTAGATCGACTGTCAAGATTAAGCATTTTGACAGGATTTCATTCTCTAATCTACAACATGAAATTGAAAAAATGATCAAATCAGGATTAGGCAGTCTGATTTGTCATGCATTTGCGACATAAAAGACAAGCTGCACACAAATGTTATTCTGCAAAAAAAGGAAAATAGACAAGCGGGGCTAAGATGTACAATGTGTTTTTCATCCCTCGCTTTCTCTCTTTGGTTCTGTTTTAGGCATGTGGAACCAGAATCTCTCCCTAATCTAAGCTCTGTGATAAGTCAATCTTACACAATGTTGACTATCTTGACACTCACTAACTTATCAACAAATAAATTTAAACATGCTCAGCTATGATTAGGCTAGATAGCTGAACAAGACATTGAAGTACTAGTAGCGGCATTTAGACTTGCTCGCTTTCCGAAAGACTTATTTTTTGGAACATGGGGCCTTGGTTCTATCTTCACTTGCCCTCTTTTCCGCTTTTTACTGTTTTTGACTTTCCTATTTTTTGAATATTTCAAACAATGGTATGTACAGTGACTGAAAGTGTCTCAAACTCAAAAATCTTGGAAATGACAGAATTTCAACATCTTATCCTCGTAAGGATCTCCTCTCACCCTAGGCCCATTTAACTCTTGAAAAGAAAAATTTGGGAAATTTTCTCTCTCTAACATGACATAGGGATTCATGCAAGAATCTCTAAACAACCCGGTATCCTCCCTCTGTACTTCTCTGAATATCTGATTTCCACTCCTTTCCTTGCTGTATGCTTTCTTCAGGTAATGTATGTACTCTTGATAATTCTTGAAATAGATAGTGATATCATCAAGGTATGCAAAAACATAGAAATTTAAAACTGGGAACATGGCTTTCATGAACAGTTTCCTGATATTGGGTGGTTTAGCAATTTTGACCTTGAAAACAGATTTACCTCCCGCAAACTGGAAAAAATCTTTAAGTTGTCTACTTTGTAAAGGAATTTGATGATTATGATTTGAAATATGATCTTGCAAGAATACATCATTAGAAACATTTTCAAATGGTGAATCACGATCTTGAGTAGAAAAAACATGATTTTTGTTATATGGAAATGCAGTATTATTTCTAAAATCAAAGCAGATTCTCTGGCCATTATTTTTCTCCTTGATCATTTCAGTTTGTTTCAGTTTGCTGTGTTTGTTTCTGTTAAAGTTGTTTTCTGGGGAAAAGGTAGTGATACAATGTTTTCCCTTGTTTTTCCTGTAGAAACTAGTATTTTGCATGAGATTCCTGATTTTAGCCTTTCTAAGTTCTTCATGAAAAGACAAAATATGAGCCAATTTCAGTAGTTCAGGTATGCCGGGATTATAACTATCACCCTTGCTCATAACAAGTTTATTTGGCATTTTCTCAAGATTTTGAGCTACTGAGGTTATAGTCAAAGTTTTATTTGCAATAGGAGGGTCACATGATGGTAAATCTTTGAGGTATGGTAGAAACATTAAACTCCCTTTCTCCCGGGTTCCAAATAGGTTTATGATGTGAAGGTCTTCTAAAGCTTTTACCCGGAAGAAATTTCCACAAGTTATTGCTGGCATTTGATTAAAGCTAGAGCAATTTGCTTGATAGTACATGAGAGTTTGTGCTTCTTGTTCTAACTCTACTTGGGAGAGAGGCAACTTACTTTCTTCAAGGCACAGTTGTTCATGATCATGATAGTTTTGAGTGTCCAGCTCATCATAAGGTATCAAGGACAACAGATGTGGTGGATCTAAGTCTATATCAGCTTCTTCTGACTCTTCCTCCAAGTTTACATCAATATGCATAATGAAAGAGTTTATGTCGGAGCGCAAAGAACACATTGGAATGTTATCGGGCCTATCTTGACTGCTAATCATGTATTTCATGTGTGATTCGCGGTAGAGTATCCTGGTCTGACCAAACACAGGAATGGTGGCATATGACATGTCTAGTTGGATATTCCCTTGGAGTTTGGCTCCCCAAGATCTAGATAGAAGCATCCTATACTTGGGAGGAATGTCTGCCACTACTATATCCATGATTAGATGTTTCGCGGGTATTTGGGCCAGACTAAAGCAAAGGTCTTTGATCAAACCCAGGCATTGGACTCTGCTTGAATCAAATGAATACAAGTCTTTGTATGGTCTTGTGATTTCCAAGCCTAATCTTTCCATTACTACCTTCGGCATAAGATTATGAGATGCGCCGAAGTCTAGCATGGCATTGTGGAGGATTTGGTCGTGAATGTTTAAGCTAATGTAAAATGGAAGAGTAGCTCCTTCTTGAAATTTTCCCTCTACCTTTGGACCAAACAATACTTCAGGAATGTCATCAGTGAGATTAACAGTGTTTGCATCATTTCCTAGATTTAATACCTTTAGTACTTGGGATTTATAAGAGTTTTGGGCAATGAGTTCGGTAAGAGGCATGGTGATTTTGATTTTAGCGATTTCGCCTTCAAAGCTAAAAGGCACTTGAAGTTTAGATATGTTTGTTTCAGCTTTTTCAGCTGAGACCTTGTCTATGTTCTGAGCTTGTTGGCCTTGTTTAGGGATTTTGTTTGCCATAGTTGTTTTGGTGACCTTTGTAGAAGTATCAGGAGTATATGTGATAGGACTAGTTTGGGTAACTTTAGTTTGGCTTTGATCAGCCTTTTCAACCTTGATTTTGTCACTGCTTGGTGCTTTTTTGAGGATGGTATCTGGAGCTTTAGCAGTATCAGAGTTACCTCTCTTGACATTATCTTGGTTTCTTTTGCTTCTAAGGTCATATTGCCTGTGGGCTTCTTCAATAGCATTTTGAAACTCTATGGCAGGGTCATCAAGATCCTCATAATTGGTCTCATCTTGATCAAGCGAAAAGAAGGCTTGTTCCTCTTCGGTGAGGTACACCTCACCTTCATTGTCAGACCCTATGAGGTTTAAATGATGTTCATCAAGAGGTTCTGAGTCCCTATCATCTTCTTCCACATAGTTTTCATTGAATGGTGGCCTGATCTGTTGGTCATTGTCCCTTGGTCTGTTTTGGGGCTGCTCCCTCCTAAAGTTTTGGTTTCGGTTTCTGATTGGAGGGTTTGGCTGGTTGTCCCTAACATGAGCTTTTTCATTGATCTTTTCCCACATTTTAGCCATGGATTTGACTAAGTCATCTATTTTGGGATCTAGGGAAGGTGACGAAGTGGAGACTTCATCTCTATATGTGACCTTTCTTTCTGATCTAGTTCTGGCTCTTTTTTCAGCTAAGTTGGCATCTGCTTTTATAGCTATTTGTTGCATTTCTTCCAAGGTAGAGGGATCCTTATCTCTTAAGTGATATGTCATGTCCGGATCAAACCCCTCAGGGAATTTTTCCAAAGCTAAACCAAGTGGAGGTTTGAAAAGAGGTGGGAGGGAGTTATATACACTGTTGAACCTAGTACAGTAAGCTTGGACACTTTCCCCATTTTCCCGTTTTAGGCTGTTATATTCTGACAGGATTTGAATGGGATTTCTTCGGATTTCCCACCGTTTTCTGAAAATTTGATGTAGTTCTGGGATATCATGGATACTGTTTGGAGCTAAGCTTTTGAACCAAGCTTTGGGTTCACCACCAAGACTTTGGGCAAATATTCTCATTCTGACAGTCTCGTCTTGTACCTCTAGGTATTCATAAGCATCAGTCATTCTACTTATATGCTGTTGAGGTGTGGTGGTGTCTTCTCCAGTAAAGTGTGGGATTTTGTCTTGATATTTATTTGGGAGAGGAGCTAAAGGTGGTGGTAACACCAAAGGTGCGTACCAGGCCGCCATGATTGGAGGTAATGGATGATGCACAAGATGAGGACTAGTAGGCTGAAATGAAGTGGTTTGAACAGTGGTGGTTTGACCAGGTGTAGCGGATGAACTTGGACTAGTGATCTGGTTTTGAGCAGATCTGGGATGATAAGAGCCAAACTGATAGAGAAGCTGGAAATCAGGAGGAGTGGTGGGTGAAGCTTCTCTAATAGGACTCTGTGGTGGGTTTAGGGGTTCAAGATCGTCAAAGTTAATCTTACTATATGATTTGCTTCTGGGAAGAGCTTGTGATGACTCTAGTTCAAAAGGTGAATCTAGTAGGATAGTGCGATGTTTAGGTACATATCTTGCTCTACGGATGGATCTACCAGTAGCTAGATGGTCAGTTTCAGAAGCTTGCCACAGAATCTTTTCCGGGTTATCTACTATGATAGGGGGATTTGGGTCTGGATGGGATCTGGTATTGATTCTTCGTGAAGCCAGATTTTAGATCCAGAGTTTTAGAGAGAATGATATTGGTGAATGTTCTGGATGAGTGGTTTTTCTAAAGCTTTACTAAGGTGAAGGATGGTCAAAAGTAAAGGGATGGATTAGTGGAGTCGCCAGGTGGAAATGGATTGTTTTTGTGAAGATAGCTATGGTCCACCACCAGTAACTAACCTGAGAATGTTTTTGGATTTTCTGAGTTTTATGTGCAGCCTATGGTTATTTAAAGTATCCTAGATTTGTTTCAACAATTTGCTAGGGTGATGAGAACAAAAAGAGTTTACTCTAAACAATGAATCTATGGACTGCTTGCTTGTTTATGGCACTTAAAGGACCAAAGAGTGTATAAGAGTTTGCTGGACTATTATGTACTCAATGTCTTACCATCTCCCGCTATGTTAGTGAGTGATGGGATAGGTCTATCGGATAGTAGCCTAGAGTTTGGTGAAATAGTAAGGCTTACTAGAAGTTAGTGGAGTCGCCAGGTGGAAAATCAGTTGTTTTGAGATATACTTGTATGGTCCACCACCAGTACTTGACAAAAACCAATCTAAAGGAGTGTTTTTTGGGGTTTTTTGAGTTTTATGCGCCTATAAGGTTTTGAAAGGTTTTCTATAACTGACTCATCATTTTGCTAAGATGGTGAAGGAGCTATTTTCTACCTTTCAAACAATCTCTAAGTTTACTAAGCTTGATTGAGACTTCAGGAGTTACTAAGTTGTACTTAGATTGTCACTAACTCGGAAGGTCCTACTGTGAGTGTCACTATGTTAGTGAGCAGTGGGATAAGTCAATCAGATAGTATTCTCAAATGTTTCTAAAGATGAGGGAAACTAAGCTTTTAATCACTCAGAGTCCCACCGTGATCGCCATTATGTTAGAGTGGCGATGAGGTGGCTCACTGGTAGGTATTCTTGAAAATAAGGGACTTATAGAGTTCTAAGGTGTCCTTAGATTGTCACTAACTCAAAGTCCCACCGTGATCGCCATTATGTTAGGGTCCCGTGATTTGGCCGATTGGCTAGCCAAACGACGATGTAACATCAAACCAAGCTTTGGAGCCCAAGGACCTAGCCTTCCTGGACTCAGAGAGGGCTCTCTCTATAAGTGTAAAAGATGTCGGTGTGTTTACTTGCGATGTTCTGATATTAGGCTAGTTATGAAGTATGTTTTTGGTTTTTTGGTTTTTTTTAAGTTTGTGAGGGATGAAACTGATCAAATACATAAACTGGATGACAAGATGTAGATAAATTGGGCTATGGGGTCAAACAGATCAAGGAAGCTATGAAGTGATGATGTAAAGTTGTTGTAGGGCCGATTTGATTCACAGTAGAAGGGATCTCTGGGCAAAATGGATTAAATGAACAATAAGTTGGTGAAAGACAAGGGATTTCAAGTGCAAACTAGCTAATAGCAGACATAAACATGTAATAGCAAGCCATTAATCATGCTAGGAATAACTATAAGCTAATCAATACATAAGAAATCAAACATTCCAGCCATACATAGAGGTATAAGACCCTCTAACTTCGGGAAAAGGCTATCAGACTTTGGGGAAAACACATAAGACAAACTAACAACTCATAAACTATGCTGGAACGCCTAAACATAGTCTCTAAGTCATTGGGAACTTGGACAAATAAGTTTTCATAGTTTTAGGCAAAGGGCTAGATCGGGACTAGGCCTCCTTGGTTCAACAAAATGATCAACAAATCAGTCAAAGAGAAAGTTTTATGGACAGAACTATGGGCAGCTGATAGGTAGGTAGGGCAAACCATACATCCTACTCAACATACATGGAACCGATGAATAAAACATAGCAACAATACCTTAGGTTACTAAAGAGAAGCTAAGAATTCTTTAGCATAACTAAGGGAGAAGAAAACATCAAGCTATGAAGATTCAGGGATTTTGAGGTGCCTCCATGGGCATGTCTCAAAATCAATCTTTACTGATCTATAGCAGCAAGAAAAATGAAATATGAGTGAAAACTATAAGACAAAACACATTAAGAAGCACTATACCATTCTACCATGTCAAGGAATCCATCAACAAGCCTTCAACATTCCTCAAAAGCATCCAAGAGGCAATCCAAACATCATAACTCAAGTGTATTCTTCAAAGCTCATATGACCAATGCATTAATTCTTCTCTCATGTTCAGCCTCTGATTTACAATGAGAACCATGGGATAAATAGGCTAGAAGGAGGAAAACCTCATGGAGCAACTAGCTATCCCATTGGCCAAGTCAAAATATCTAAACTTGTCCTTGAGGCTTTGCAAAGCCCAAGGCACAAAATATCCCATAAAATATCTAAAAAACTACTAAAAACGGAAATTATATTGACTTTACATGATTTTCCCATGATAAAAATAGCCTAACGCACATTTGGGAAAAACAGATTTTTGGAGTTCAAAAATTGCAAAAATACTTCATATTTATGCCTGAAAAAGGTCCCCTGACTTGCTGGATGCAAATGGAAGCCTTCCCGATGTCGAAATGAGGCTCATGATGGCTCGTTGGAAAGCTCTCTGTGTCTGCTTTCCAATGCAAGTGGAATCATCTCAATCTGATTTTTGAAAGTCCTTCAAAACTGTACCTGTGTGCAAAAACCCAGAAAATAGCAGGCTGCTGATAGGGCAGGCAGAATGTGCAAAATGAGGCTGTTTTTCGCCAATTTGAGGGGGCGAATGATCTTCAAATGCCCTGAATATCGCTGGAGAGCTGCTCATGAAATTATGGAATCCATTGGTATCACCATCCTCCCTTGACGACTCTTCAAACTGAAATGGCGCATTTATGAGTTTTTGGCGAAAACCCCAAAAATGCCAAAAAACAAAAAGTTTTCGAAACAGGCCCAAAATTGGCATGTATGACCTTCAAGGGTCCATAGAAACATTTTCCGAAGCTGAAGCTAAAATATCGAGGGCTGATATGCTTTTTGCCTCTTTCCGTGCTAGGCGCCTCTCCTTCAATTTCTTCAATTTTTCTTGTGCCACCTTCAATTTGCGCCTGGCGAATTGGTTTAGCTTCTGAAAGTGAAGTGTTCTCTTTCTCTGTAGCTCGAGATCCCTGTTTGCCTTCTCAAGCTTGGTCTCCAAATGCTGGTTAGCCCTCTCAAGCCAAGCTTCCTTGTTTTCCTCAATTTCCCGCTCAAAGAGGGTAGTGAGAGGAAAAGCTTCGAATTGAGCTTGTTCTTCAGCTTTCTGTTTCTCCAAGGCTCTTCTAAGCCCGATGGTCCTAGGCCTCTTTCGCCTAGGCTGGTCCTCCTCCTCTTCATCATCAAATTCGCCAATAAGCTCTTCAATTCTTACTTGCGCCTTTTCTGCCTCCTTTTTGTACTTGATGGCCCTTGCCTCATGAATGGCCGCATGAAATTTCATTTGTTTGTTCTCAACCTCCAAGAAATGATTGAAATTCCTTGCCCTTTGGAGATCTTCTTGTAACACCTCAATTTGCCCTTCTTTGTGAATGAGGAGATTTTCAAGGATGCGTGCCTCATTGTCGCTGTCATCGCTTGGGATAGGGATGACACTCGATTTAGGACCATGTCGCGCTTCTCTCCAATTGTACTTTTTCTCAAGGCCAATCTAGCGCCTTTCTCATTGGCAAGCTAGGACATCCATGTACTTCTTCTTAGGGACAGCTTTGGTCACCATTAAGGAGGCAAATTTCACTGTTGTCCTTCCTCGCATCCTCGTCGCCCAGGCTCCGAAAGGTGTTTCCAACGCTGTTTGCTCAACCTCGTCGCTTCTTCAACCTCTATCTCGTCGTCGTACCTCCCGAAATTGATGTTGTTCATCAACCCTAGCATACGTCCCTCTCCCCGAATTTGATGTCGTTTCATCAACCTCTACCGTCTAATGCAGTACTTAAATCGTCGCTGCCCCTCAAAAATTCAGAGCCGATGTCGTCCATCATCGTCCTGAAGGTTCAGGGAATGATCGCTTCTCTCCTTCTCCTTGTGCATTGGTCGCCAAGATCATCTTGAGTTTTTTAGGGGTAGGTCACTGGATAAAGCACTGCGATGGACAAAAGCCGGTAGGAGACACACATGAAAAGGAGGGACAAGGAGAAACTCAAGATGGTTTTTAATAATGACTCCTTATGAAACTCCTTTCTTTCAAAATTGCAAGAAGATGATTTGATCAAGGAATGATGAAAGAGAGAAGGGATTTGCTGAGGTGGAGCTTTCTTTTGGACAGTAGCTGCCATTTTCTCTATGCTTTTGGACAAAAAGTATGGAAGGTTTAATTGCCTCTTCCTGGTAAAATGCATCAACAAGCGAACATGATAGGCAAATATTTGGCTAAACCTCCCTTCACAAGTGAAATATCTCATTATGGCCTTCATCAGTGGAGCATAACTGACAAGAAGATAGGAGAAAGGAAAAATAGCAGTGATGGTCTCCCTATGTTCCGGCTTGATGAAAGGTTTATAATCCTCCAAATCAAGATGCGCTTGTTTAAACCACTTCTCACCATGGCGATCTCTAGAAGTAATCTGTATACCTGAGAGATTTTGAAGTCAAGACCTGCAAGCTGGAAGTGTTTGTCCTTGAACCTCAAAGCGCACGAATGTGTAAGTGGTGAGAAACTCTTGACTTCCTCTATCCTTTGACAGAAATCAAGACTGCCTACCTCATGGAAATTGAAAAGTACTGAGGGATGAGCATTGATGTCTTCTATGGAGATAGGCTCATATCTCTTATGTTGTCCGCCTTTGTGATCTCGTTTTGGAGGCATTCTGACTTGAAACAGGCTTGGAAGAGGCGCACTGCCTTCAATGTATGAAGAATATTCTGCTGGATTGAAACTGGCCAATACACTGCTTGGATAGATATGGTCACCGTGGTTTTGAATAGAATGCAACAAGGTTTCCCGAATAAACCCTTTACACTTATTAACAATAGTTCTTCAAACTGGATACACTTCGTTTATGTAACCTTCTTTATCAATGGCACTATGTGTGAGGAACTAGGAGTAGATCTTCAGGCAGCCTTGTTGAATCCCCTTCAGATTTTGTTAGAGGCCGCCTTTACCTCGTATTTTTGTCTTCAATACCAAACTTCAAAAATAATAACCCTGTTCTTCAGATCATTTATCTTGAAAATTACCTCTGTTAGCAGATTTCTGTAGAGACCACACAGTGGAAGAGGGAGGAGACCTTTTGGCTAGGTGACAAATTAGCCCACAGTGTTAAGGAAAACACCTTCCACTCATGCAATTTAAGAAGTCGATCATCATCTTTGTACATCTGGCCTCAATGTAAACTTGATCATCAACAAATGCCCAATCACCAACAACCCTGCCTTCTAGAAAATAGCCCTGTTTCACCTTCAGAAAACTCTGTCCAACAATTTTCAGAATGATACAATGTAGTGTAATGAACAAGCAGACTTGGATTAGGTGTAAAATAGGTGCAACAGTGCTTTGTGAAGGACACCTCTTCTTCTTGTGAGTTTAAGAGATCCACCCACTGTACCTCTGTTTTCAGTATTAACTTCAAATACTAACAATTCTGTTCTTCAGAAAAAGGCTCTGTTTCACCCTCAGAATTCTTCTGTCAACAAGGCTTCAGAGTGATACAATGTAGTGCAATGAAAAAAGGCAGACTTAAGTTAGATTGTAAAATCAGTGCACAGTGCTTAGTGAAGGACACCTTTGTTTGTGGGTTCACAATATCTATCAATACATTTATGCTCCTGTCTCTGATGTTGGATTTCAACCACCAAAAGCCTCTGCCCTCAGAAAAACGGTCCACTTTACTCTCAGAATTTCTTTGTCAACAAATCTTCGGAATGATGAAATATAGTGTAAAGAGAAAACAGACCTAGCTTGGGCGAAAAAATCATTTCACACAGTGGTTTAGACAATACATTCTTCGTTTGTGAGTTTTGAGATATACACCACTACACTCTATACCCCTGCCTCCAAGGTTTCAACTTCTTATCAACAAACTCTGTCTTTTCAATATGTTGTCATCTTTGAAAAATATTGGTAACAAATTCACAGTGGGAGAAAATGGTGAATAAAAGGCAATCTGCTCAGGTAGTGTGCTGCTGTGGGGGACTGTGAGGACATTTTCTCCTTTTCAAAAACGGTCAAAAACCCCTTTAACCATGCACAGCTTCAAACCAAGGCACACAGGTTTTTAAACTTGATTTTCCGAGTTTTTCAAGTTAGGAGATGAAGTACCTTGTGAGTTCTTGAAAGGAAAACTCTTGGAAGGAGTTTGAAAGCACCGGAACGCTCCAACAATGGCGCGGCAACCTTTGGAACAAACCCGTCGCACAGGAGAAAAGGCCGTCGGGTGGACTTGTCGTGCGGTCGGGCGGGCACCTACAGGCACGTCGCGCCCGCCTACAGGCACGTCGCGCCGACGTTGAAGGCCTTTGTAAAACGATGCCCAGGCACGTCGCGCCAAGTTCCAGGCACGTCGCGCCGCTGTTGAATGCCAATTTCTGAATTTTCGCCCAAATTTCTTGCTTGTTTGATGCTGGATGCGGATGGACTCTTCTTCAGATTTTTGAAAATGAAAAGTTACATCACAATTACCTCTTGCCACTATATCACCCAATTTTCCAACGGTCACTCACCCTTTCGGAATTAACATTAATTTTTAACTCTGTTTGTTTTTTTCAAACAGTGGGTTTGTGATTTGCATATACATATATTGTCCTTTAACCCCGAGCTCTGAACTTTGATTGATTTAAGTCAACCAACACCACCCTTCTGTTACGGTGTTTCAATGCCAAAGGTGATTTGTCGCTTTACTTTGACAATTCCTTCATCTTTTGACTATAGTGGATTTTCAAATTTCTGTTTGCAGGAGTAGTATACAGTGCTCTTTTTCCCTCAAAATAAAGGTGGGCTTCTTCTTTTTAAACTATATCAATAATGATTACAGGCTGAAAAAACCTTCAGAACACAGTGAATAATAACCTAAAAAGGGGAAATCTTCTTGGTGGCAAAGTTTTTAGAAGGTCTTGTCTGCAGGTCCCTTTTCCACACAGTCCTGTGCTACATCTGCTCTCTGGAATGGTAACAAGTGGTTTGTCATAAGACATATAAACAATGATAATTTATCACAACCAACTTCCTCTGCCTGTTTATTAGATTAAATACCACTTGCCTTTTCCATCAGAAAGACAAGCTTGGGCAATATGAAAACAGGATTCTTTTGATACATAATCATTATTTTGCTCTGATTATTGTGTTACCTCTTTTTGCCCATAGAACAATTTCATACCTGAAATATGTTGACTGCTTCTCCTCTTGGTGATTGTTTAGCAAGGAAGGGCTATTTCATCATGCACCAAAAATATTTGAAAAACTGTAGACACCCCTTCTTGAAAGGCGCCTCTTTGGACTTTTGATATATGATATTGTTCTGCTGCTTGACCCTTTCCTCAAGGAGAAAAACTTCTTTTTGATACCAGTGGCACACATATGCTCAAAATTGTCTCTTTGTCTATTCATAGCATTGCATACCTGTCATCATGCATTTTATGACTCAACCTTGGTCACTGTTTTACTTTCCCAGTGATCAATTTCTACTTCTGAGTGTTTCACAAGTTTTTCTCTGGACTGTAAATACACTTTTTAGGTTGCATCCTTTCACCCTAGACTTCTTTGTTTGCTCAGAAGGATTTCCTTTGATTTCTGTATAGGTGATCATGAAAGGTCTTTAACCCCTTTTAATGTCAACTGCTCCTTTGGCATTAATAGCATACAATATGTTCAATTGATTTCTGTATAGGTGATCATGAAAGGTCTTTAACCCCTTTTTAAGTCAACTGCCCCTTTGGCATTAATAGCATACAATATGTTCAATATTTTCTCCTTTCCCTCATAGGTATAGTCGAATAGAAGTTCCTTGAAACGGGGTATTGTAGACTCTTTACATTATCGGGCTGTTCAGCAGAGATTAGTGACCCATTTGGGTCTTTGATATCCTTCTCTTGCTCTTCTTGTATCAATCGGTTTAACCTGCAGTAGCTTTGACCCTCTACTCATGTGGAGGAGAGCTCTTCATCGGGTAAAATCAGAAGCCCCCCTTTTACCACTATATGGGACACGTGCCTTTCTCTTGAATGTGGTGGTAAGTAAATCATTTGAACAACATCAATCTAGGCATCACTATTTGCAAGCATCACTGTGTTTTTTGAAGAAGACCTAGCCACAGTGACACTGTTCTAAGGTTGCTGAGATATTTGTCACTTGGCTTGCTCATCTCATGACCTGTTATATTGACAAAGCTCTTTGTGACTATGAAGGTCATTAACTTTCTTGAAAAACCAAGAACTTTCTCTTGCTGACAATAGCATTGTTTATCATCGTACTTGTTTGATCTTGTTGGATGAACGGTCCTTATCAGCAGAAAGTTCAACGATGGCTAGGGTTTTCTAGGTTTCTGTTCCCATTTTCAACTTGAAAGTTTAGATGATCTCTTTTATCGGCCAAACTCCCTTTCCTTTGAGCTTATCATATTTCCACTATAATCCTGTTATGGACAGCAATTACATTCATGAAACCTGAAGATATTGTTTCATTGTTTCAGTAAAGGCAAACCTGGACTTCTGCAACCTTCTGAGTCAACACTGGCCTGCGCCCTCTGCTTATGTATGAAGGCGGCGCCCTAACCCTCTGCTTGTAATTGAAGGAGGTTGTGGGCCTTGATAATTTACCATTTGGGCGGGAACGGTGGCAAAGCCCTTTCTTCTTGTGATTTCATGTGAAGAAGTTGTAAGGTCTGATGAGTGACCTTTGTTTTGTGACTTCATCTCGAGCTCATAATACATTTAAGCGATTTGTTCTTCTGCTTTGTGAACTCAAACATTTACTCTGTGAGATGAAATATATTTCTGCTGTCTTTGTAGAAATATAGAACACGGTTGAAAAACCTACTAGTCGGCTTGAGAATGGGCTTCATGCGGTCTTTGAGACCTAGGGGAATATGGTGGCGTGACTTAGGGTGGGCATCCCAACTTCATTTTGCAAATTAAGGTTAGGTCATGGTGATGTGAAATGAGGGCTTTTGGCTTTTTGATGATTGCCAAAGGTGAAATGTCCTAAACGCCACTTCCTAACATAGGGGAGACCTTTGAAACGGATGTGGATTTGCCTTTTAAAGCTGATGGGCAGACTAATAAGGCTGAGGTTAGATAGGATTGTTGACAAGGAGGTTGTGGTTTTGCAGGGGTGGACTGAATAGGTAGAAAGGCGAAAAAAGTTTTTGGGAGGGTTTTCTGGATGACATATTGACATAAGGAAATCAGTTTCTAGAAAACTTAGCTGAAGATATAGTCATCACTAATATGTAAAAAATACTGATGGCTAACAGTGAATATTTAAAATAATACTAATTTAATATTGAATTTTTTATTATAAGAAACCTGACATTGAATCAATTTGATAACTAGTGTCCATTATCTTGTCTTTGTATTGATCAAAGCAAGCAGAGCCCTTAATATATGCAAGCAAGTAAAGAACATAGTAAAAAGATCCATATAATTTGGATTTGTTTCTCTTAAAAGTAAAAGAATTAAGCACAATAAAAGTATTTGATTTTAATATATGTATAAATTGTAAAATAATAAAAAGATTTTATTATATGAAAAAATAATTTATTTTTTTTAAATATCATAATCAATTATATATATATTTAATCACTTTCTATAAGTTTATTGACAGACTTTGACTCTGAAAAAATTATATTTATGATCTCTGAATAGCAACTATAATTTAACCAGAAAGATTCAACAAACTAACGATTCAACAAATTAACCCATAGGGCCTGTAATACATTTTATGTAACATATAATGATAAGTAAAAAATAGTACTAGAATAAATCAGAAATAATTTTATGCGTTAAATGGCTCGACAGTCAATGAAGTCTTCAATTTTGAACCTGGGATCTCTGTTTTGGTAAAAGTCAACAGTTAATTTCGACGGCCAACGATATATTCACAAGCCCCAATGGTAGATGGAAATTTCCATATATTTGGGTTCAACAACGCGTAGTGCGTTTTTATCCTTTGTGGTAAATTGTAATATTTACAGGGTTCATTTTGTTTTAAATTTGGGAGTTGAATTTGTTTATTTATTCAAAACACATTTTCAATTTTACTTTTCATACATACATATTATTTTTTCATAAATACTATTTTCATAATTTTGTCGATTTTCAAAGATTTGTGAACCTTATGATTTGATTTTCCTTCCGTATCCACATTCTCTTTTTGAGCATTGATCTAATTCTACCAATGCTTGCATGTCATATTGATCATAATCTTTTACACATAAGAGCATAAGAGCTTGTTTATAAGTATAATTAATATTTATAATATTAATCATAAGGTTTATAGCATTAATATTTAATATTAAATTTATGGTTTATAATATTAATTTTAGAGTTTAATATTAATTTTTTAGTTTACAATTTTTTGGGTTTATAATATTAATTTTTTAGATTTATTAATGTTAGAGTTTATGTTTGTGAGATTTATTATTAATCTTAAAGTTTAATTTTATTCATTTGGGATTTTAATATTATTCCTTTGAGTTTATTAAACATATAGATTTATAATCTCTAATGTTCATTATAAGGTTTATAATATTAATTTCTTATGTTTAATATTATTCTTATGGATTTATAATCCCATATGAGTTTATGTTGAAATTTTTCATAAATCTATCATAATGTATAAAAGATATTGATAGTTATATTAATAGGTTAATATATATATATATATATATATATATATATATATATAATGAAGATAATGGTGAGAGATAAATAAGTAATATTAGTAGTATTCTTATATTATATTAATTTTGTTATTGTTAAATATATTAATGTTTATATGTACATAGTTGTTATTATTTATATAGTTATTAATAAGTATAAATAATCAAATTCTAATAGCCACATTAACACTATACATTTAGTAATTATTAATGTGTTTCATAAATGCCTATCAACACATATCAACCACATTTACTAATGTGGATGTATATATGCTTCATATAAGCCTCTCTACATGTATCAACCACATTGGTAAATGTAGTTGTGCTAGTATTTACAATGTTTATTTTATTTTAGCTTTGAGAATTTTTTTTTTTTTTTTTTACAAAGTCGGTTGCTATATATATTCAAAAAAAGATATAGGAGAAGCTGAGCTCCGCTGTTACATGATAGTGGAGATGAGAAGAAGAAAAGAAGGGAATTACATTGAGAACAAAATCCCTTTTGCTTCCATCGTTTTTAACAATGTAAAAAACTGAACTAGTATCAATTCGTACAAACTGGGTGTGATAGCCTCATTTAGAGTTAATTAGTATTAACTAGTTAAAGACAATCTGCTTCTTTTATTTTCTGGCAAGAAAGACTTAAATTGTTATTGTTCATCTCAATAACACATAAAGGGGCTTATAAACAATATTATGACTATGTTGGATGGCTCCAAGAACGATGGCTCCAAGAATGCGGTGAAGACATAGCAGTTTTCCTTAGGGTTTCGAGCGTAAGCCGCCTCAGCTGACTGGTTACCTCCATGGCAGCATCCTCGAGAGGAGGGCTGCCACCCTCCTACTGCAATGTTACGAGTGGGGACCATTCAATGCGGCCACCCCATTCTGCAATTGTTCAGCAAAAGACAGCCCCTGTCTTGGGAGTAGAATGGCAAGCCAAAATGAAGGGGAAATGCTTGCCAAGGGCAGTCAAGAAACCAAGATTTGTTATCCCAGTGTCGAAGTTGGACGAGTACAGAGGATACATGAAGAACCATGCTTTAATATGTAATTTTATAGGTATTTGGCCTTCAGAAAAGGAGTTACTAAAATGGATTCAAATAAAATGGCAACCCAAAGGTCACATTGATCTGAAATTAGGGGCGAAGGGTTTTTTCACTGTTATTTTTTCTAATTTACTAGATAAAGAACACATTTTTGAGGGAGGGCCCTATTTCTACAACAATGTTGGGCTTTTTCTCAAACAATGGGAGGAATGTTACAACCCTGAACAAGAGCAATTTCTGGCTGCTCCTATTTGGGTTCGGCTATTTGGGCTTCCTATGGATTTCTGGGACTCTGAAATTTTGGAAGGAATAGGAAATACATTAGGTACTTTTGTTAAAATAGCAGACTCCACTGCTCATGGGCACTATACATCCTTTTCAAGAATATGTGTTTATATGAATATCTCTGAACCCTTGCCAGAGATGATTGAATTGGAATATGAAGGTAAAGTCTGGCTTCAGCTTCCAGACTATAAGCATATCCCTTTTCGCTATCACCGCTGTCATGAGTATAGCCATTTGTACGAATATTTCCCCCTAAATGGCTCTGAACAACAACCTCCTCGTGTTAATGGCCCAGAGGTGCAACCTCGACATGATGATGAGGGGTTTGTTCTGGTAACTACTAAAAAATGACCTCCTCGTTCAGGGAATACTGGCTCTGGTTCGGCCACAAAACAAAACCTTCCTATCTTGAAAACAACAGAAAATAGGTACAAGGCTTTACAGGAAGAAGGCGAACCGTCAATTTTTGAGGTCGCATCAGAGGGTCCAACAGAAGGTAAAGCGGAGGTTATACCAAAAAACCAATCTTCAAAGCGGAAAGCTGGGCAGGAAATGGACGCACCTGAAGACAAGTCAATGCAAGAACTTATCGTAATGGAGGTGGAACAAACCAAAGAAGATTTGAGTGAAGAAGAGAAACTTTTGAAAAGCCTTTTATTTGAATGGAGGAATCTTGACGATCGATTCATCCCGGCAGACCATAAGAAATTATATAAAGAAACATTTAAACATTATCTCATAGTGCAAGCCCAACAAGAAGCCCAAGAACGAGAACAATCAGCCGGCAAGAAGGCTCCCCCTTCATCTAAATCGGAAAAAAAGCGAGGACGGCGAACCTTGCAGGAATCAATACAGTTGATGGGAGAAATGTTGATTAATACTGGGAAGATAATACTGTTAACAATGTTATTCCAACAACTACCCAAAAATTCCTAATGAAGGTGCTCTCCTGGAACATCAGAGGTCTCAATAGTAAGGGTAAGCAGCGATATTTGAAAGACAAATTGAAGGTCGAGAAACATCAGGTCATGTTACTACAAGAAACAAAAGTCTCTGGGTGGAAGCTTCATTCTATAATGCAATCTTTCAAAATGCAATATGAGGTTATGGCTATTGACTCTGTGGGCACCTTCGAGGGAATAGCCATACTCTGGAATGTTGCAGAGATTAGTGCAGAGGGATGAATAGGCTTCCCTAGAATTTTAACAACTACTTTCCGGCAGATTGGCTTTGAGGACAGGATCCTCATCTCAGCTGTCTATGGACCTCCAATTCCAGGAGAGCGAGCAGAGTTTTTGCAGAGTATACGAACGTTGAGTACAATGCATAATGAAAATTATTGGCTATTAGGTGGGGATTTTAATATGATATTGAATCTCTCTGAAAAAAAGGGAGGGCTACAAAGGGAGGATCCAGAAATGGCTCTTTTTCGAGAGTTATTAAATGATTTACGTTTAGTATATATCCCCATAGTAAATGGAAATTACACTTGGAATAACCGCAGGGGAGAGTGATATCAGATAGCCTCCAGGTTGGATTGTTTTCTAGCTACAAAAGCTCTGGTGAGTTTAGATATTTATTATGAAGATGCTATTCTTCCTACTCTAGGATCATACCATTGGCCGATCAAATTGGAGATTGATGTGAAGGCAAGCCGACATAATCGACCTTTCAGGTTTGAACTCTTTTGGCTACGAGATCCTGGGTTTATGGAAAAGGTTAAAAATTGGTGGGGTTCAAATCCAGTCAGGGGTCATAATAAGATGCATTCGTTCCAGCTTTGTTTGAAACAATTAAAAACTGAAATCAAACGTTGGAATCGTCTAGAATTTGGTAACATCCATAAGGATCAAATTCGACTGAATGAAAAAATGAAGGAGATTTAGCAGAAAATCATCCTCCACGGTAGAACAGAGGAATTAGCTCTAAAGGAAGGTCGTACTCTCAGTCAACAAGAAGAGAGATGAAAGCAAGAGGAGATACTGTGGAAACAGAAATCTCGAGTTAATTGGCTAAAAGAAGGTGATCGCAATACCAATTTTTTCCATAAAGCTATGTTACAGCGACGCCAGCATAAAAAAATATTTTCATTAAAAGCAACAAATGGGGAGCGTTTAATCAAACATGAAGATATGGAGAGAGAGCTGGTTACTCATGTCAAAGATCTACTCGCGGAACCTCTCCCTAATCGCCAGGCAGTTATTCAGAAGATAAATGAGCACATTCCTTGAGTGATTACTCGAGAGAAAAACCTTGCTCTGCTACGAGCAGTTACTTTCCAGGAGGTTGAAGAGGTAGTCTTAAATTGACCCAAGAATAAAGCCCCAGGGCCTGATGGGTTTACAAGTGAATTTTTTAAAGCAGCCTGGCCATTCATTGGTCTTGATATTCTAGAGGTTGTTGAAGAATCCCGAAGGAATAAGATGGTATATCCAGCTTTGAATGCTACCTTCCTTACCCTTATTCCCAAGCAACAAAATGCAGACACTCAAGTTGGCTTTAGACCGATTGCTCTCTGTAATGTTATCTATAAAATTCTCTCCACTATTATGGTCAACCGCTTAAAACCTTTGCTGCCCACTCTAATTTCTCCGGAACAAACTGGTTTTGTCAAAGGTAGACAAATCTTGGATGGAATAGTGGTCACTCAGGAAGCAATCCACTCACTCAAGAAAGATAAATGGAAAGGCTTGTTAATCAAGTTGGATTTGTCTAAAGCGTATGACCGCATTAGTTGGCAGTACCTGATAGAGGTAATGTGAGCCTTTGGGTTTGATGAAAGATGGCTCCAATGGGTACGCTCATTAATTTCCTCCCCGCATTTCTCAATACTACTGAATGGTAGTCCTTCTATCCTGTTTAACAGCTCACGAGGCCTCCGACAAGGTGACCCTCTCTCCCCATTTGTTTTCATAATTGTTGCAGAAGGCTTAGGTAGACTAATTAAAGCTCATCTAGCTGAAGGGAAGATCAAAGGCTTAAAATTGTGGGGACCTCACCTTCCGCTGACTCATCAGCAATTTGTTGATGATATGTTATTATTTTGTATGGCATCACTGAAAGAATGCAAAGCCATCCTCAAAATTTTGGAAGTCTTCATGGCTGCTTCTGGTACTCAGATCAACAATGACAAATCCAATGTCTACTTCTTCAATTGTACTGTTGCGATGCAAAATTTTCTTGCAAGGACTTTAGGGTTCCAATGAGGCTCCTTCCCTCTGAAATACCTAGGTATGTTTTTAAATTCATGCCCCATTCGGATAGCAGACTGGCAGGATATCCTCATACGAGTGGAGAAAAGGATACAGAATTGGGCTTTCAGAGTCCTGAATGCACCTGGGTGCCTTATAATGTTAAAATCTGTGCTTCAAGCTCTACCAGTATACCAACTGTCTGGAAGGGCTTTCCCGAAAGGGATTTTCTCTCAACTGGTCTGCATGTTAAAAAAAAAATTATGGCAAAGAGCCCAAGCTAACAGGAAATGGGCTCTTCTATCTTGGGATAAATTACTTAAACTGAACGTTGCAGGTGGATTGGGCCTCCGTGATCCTTTCATCTTGAATAATGTGTTGGGAGCTAAACTCTGGTGGCGTTGGCTCCTGGGAGGGCCAGATCTTTGGAAGAACATTTGGCGAACAAAATATGACATGCCACTCACAATCTCCAGTTGCTTGAAGGTAGATATTGTCCCAAAAGGCTTCTCAATTTGGAATTTGGCAGCAATGAACAGATATTTAATTCGTTCTCACAGCTTCTGGGAAATTAGAGAAGGATGTATAGCTCTTTTTTGGGAGGACTCTTGGCAACAACGGGAAAAACCGTTTAGCCCACTGGACTTGGGCGAAATTTTCCTATACACGAATACACCAAATCAGAGGCTAGTGCAACACTATTGGTGTCCCAACGATAATGACTTGTGGCGGAAATGGAAAGACAAAAACTGGTGGACAGCAACTCCAGCAACGCAACAATGGGACAATCTTGCTAAAGAACTCAAAATGCGAAAACTCAGACGAATATCTGGTCCAGATATCCTCAGATGGGGATATCTAACAAAAGGGTTGTTCACAATTGAAGAAGGCTATTATATTGAATCCCAACAAGCTCAGTATAATGTTCAGCTACTATGGAAAAAAATCTGGGCATTGAAACATTGGCCTAAGGTGGAATATTTCTTATGGATGGTAAGCCATCGTAGGATTTTGACATGGGAGAATCTACAGAAATGAGGAATGATAGGCCCTTCTTGCTGTTCCTTCTGTCATTCTGTGATTGAAACGACAGAACACCTTCTTAACTCATGCCCCATGTTGCAGCCACTCTGGAGGAATTTGGAACAATTGTTTCGGCAAATGGATAAAAACATTGACAACATTACAAAAACCATTTTCAATTGGAGAAAAGGGAGGTTTCACTGTCAAGTGATCAATAGAGCATGGACCCTCTCATTTGGTTTCCTTCTTTGGAACACTTGGAAAGAAAGGAAACACGGAGTTTTCCAAGAAACAGCACAACCAATGCATCATATTTGGCAGTGTTCCATAGATAATATTCGTGAAACTATCCTAGTAGAAAGCTGGTCAGATGAAGATTGGCAGACAGTGGGTATTGAATCTCAAATATTAGAGTACCTAAACCTTCAACCATAGATCCTTTACACAGGTTTATGGAAGTACATACCACCTAGTCAATCTATTGAGGAACACTGGCTACCTCCTCAACCAGGACTTTTAAAACTTAATTATGATGGGGCCTCGAAAGGTAATCTGGGGCAAGCTAGTTCAGGAGGGATTTTCTGCAACTCTCAGGGGGCAGTCTGCTGGTTTTATGCATTCGATTTGGCCCACGCCACAAATAATGAAGCAGAACTTATGGTGGTCAAACAAGGTATTCTCATAGCAATTAGAGAAAATTATCAGAGAATCATTGTTGAGGGAGATTCTGCAATGGTAACAGGTGTACTCCAAAATCTGCAGCAAGGCACACCTTGGGAGAAAATATCTCAAAGCTGGAGAACTATTGCACTTATCGAAGAAGTAAGCCAACTGCTGAAATAGATTCAGTATTTGATCCCAAGCCACATTAGACGAAAAGGTAATGTTGCAGCAGATTATTTGGCTAATTGGGGGTGCCAAAATGTAGAGCACTCCATAGATGCTTGTCCCATTGACGCCATCTGGGATGTGGAGCTTCATTATCTCCAGTTGATTGTGAGTAAGGACCTCCAACCCCCCGATCAGGGTGTACAAGTGTCAGGGATGATATGAACCGTGGCAACTTGGCGTATGTTCGTCCTCCTGGTAATTAAGAACCATAATGAAGCACCGTCAGCCCAGCTCAATGAATTGTGTGATCACTTGGATCTTCATGATTTTTTCGAAGTGTGGCCAGGTTGTTTCGTCAGAGCGCCGAAGGAAGGTTTTCGTTAAGGTAAGTGGGTTC
The DNA here is from genome assembly GCA_034641835.2 of Pinus albicaulis. NCBI lineage: Eukaryota > Viridiplantae > Streptophyta > Pinopsida > Pinales > Pinaceae > Pinus > Pinus albicaulis. The sequence goes on from CM076581.1 coordinate 139,921,337, forward strand.
CCTCCCTCCCTTCATTCGTTCATGCAATGCTTTTTACATGCGAGTGCTTGGAGGCAGCAGTGGAGGAAGCCAAGCGCAACTCAATATGTCAACCTTTCAAATTTTTCGGGGTATGTATCTGTTTCCCAACTCGCATTCATGGTGCTACTTACCATGGTATGGTTCTGGTTATTGAATATTATGGATGTCTCGGTCTTGTTAATGATTCCCTGTTCTGTTATTCCCATGTTGAAACCAGTTCAACCCTGCTTCCATGACCCCTGTATCATGTTCACCTGCCCTTCTCCCCTTGATGTTATTCAGGGTAGGTTATGGCCCTATCTACTGCTAGTTGTTCTAGGAAATTACCGGGATAATTTAAGAAGGTTTCGAATCTGTTCAATTATGGTTTTGCTCTATTGCGATGGCAGTTGGGTTGGGTTTCATATTCTAAAGGCGTTTCAAGCCCCTTTCGTCTTTTGTCCTATCTCTAAGTGCTGGGTAATTATCTTCCACACGTGGTCATCCCTGTTCGCTGCTTTCAGACCCAATGGTTACTGGGATTTTTTTTGGAATTGGGTTTTGGAGTCTGTGTTCCTCTATACCTCCGGAAAACATGCTGCTTATCCTCGTAGCTTCCCGAATTGGGCTCAAAGGCTTCAAAGGCACCAAGCTATGTCTACCTTTTGTACTATTCTCACTTATCAAGTGTGCTCAGTCACCTTCTCCTGTATGTGGTTGACTTTGTTTCTTGTTATCCGACCCATTTTCTTCAAAGACTATTTTTGGAATAGGGTTAAGGGGTTTGAGGTCCTCTGTTTTCCCGGTAGATATTCTGTCTCTCTGCATTGGTTATCGAATTGGGTTCTATGGTTCCATTTTCTTTGCTCTTCAGATAGCAACGTTACGTATGATCAAAGGGTATATAAGGGAGGTTTAGATACTGTTCCTCATTCCCTCACTATTCCATCCTGCCTATTTGTGTTACCGCATAGGATTCTTCCAACCATGGGGAAGAGACGATCAAGGTCTGAGTCTGCTAAGGGAAAATAGAAGGTCTAGTTTGAGCCTGTCCCTAAGAAACGTGGTCGTAAAACCAACCAGGAGCATCTGGAGACCCTTGCTGCTAATTATGTGATGGGTAATTCTTCAACTGTTCGCCAAGAAATACGTGGCTGGGAAAGGGATATATAGACTCATCCTAAAGATAATGAAGTAGAAGCCGAGATCTTAGATTTCATTACGGACCCTGGCAATACCAGTGGCTTCCTTACTCTTTTCAATCAGACTATTCATACATACTGGATAGTCAAATGTCTTATAGAAAAAGCTATGCAGAGTTTTCCACCTGTCCATGCTAAGGCAGACCCACCGAAGATAGAACCTCACCTTCAGGACCTGCTTCAGGACATACAGAACCAATTGCAGCATATCAAGATCACTCAATATTAGGCAACAGATCGCATTAGCAGATTAAATGATCGGGTTGGCCGTATGGAGATGATGCTCCAGCAGCTGCAACAAGTTGATATGCCTGGGTCTACTGTGAAGGACCCAGCTCCAGTTTCCTCATCAGATGGCTAGTTGTTTTCAGTATTTGGTTTTTTGATGTACTTTTTAAATGTATATGAACTCCCTTTATGTCATAAGTATGTAGATACTGCAGTAGTAGGACAGATAGCTCATGTGACTTATAGACGGATGAAACAATTTCAATTTTGGTATGCTTTTCATGCTTTCAGGTGGCCAACAAACCTGGTTTCCTACGAGCAGGTTGAGGCCACAGCCTGAATTTTATATTTTGTAGCCTGTCCTATAATTATAAATAGAAAATAGTGCGGTCCCACTAAATTTACAAAAAAAAAAAAATTATTATTGTTCATAAAACAAATTATTATTATTATTTTTATTAAGTTATTAGGAGGAACCAATTAATGAAAAGAAATATTTTAAGCTGTTGGTAAAAAGGTTTCCAAGAATAGGAGGTGATTGGGGACAGTTGGAAAACAGTTACCTACTCCTCTGAGGATAAAGCTGAATCCCAAAGGAGGAGTAGGGGTTCTGTGAAATTGGTAAAGGGGGAGTATTTTCTAGAGTTGGTTGGGACCAGTTGAAAATAGCTTACAACAACCCTTGTAAAACCAAAAGTTTTGAGTGTGACTAGATTGGCCATCCAGACGTCATAGCAGAAGAATCCACTGTTAACTCATGGCACCGTCCAGATTCTGGAGCTAGGGGGCAAGTGGAGGACATAATAGCCTCCCTTGAATGGTTGGGAGGACCACAGCTTGATTCTGAGTATTTCAGATAAGTACTACTGAGGAAACCTAAGTTAGTCTGAAAATGAATTTGAAATATTGAGTGCAATGTATTTTATGGGTGAATACTGTGTTGTTGAGCCTCTTTTAAAGTTGTAAATTTGGTTTATTTACATTTTTATCTAAGGAAGCGAGTTATGCAGAGAATAATATTTCTCTCTAGAAATATGTAGAGTAGTGTTAACTATTTATTTTATGTTATATTTTCTTTGTTGATTATTCTAGATAGAAGTAAAACAAGAAACATAGCCAAACCCTGCTTGTCAGAAAGACCAGTTTAAAATGTAGATAAACAAGCCATAGCCTATATGGTTTATAAGCAAAAGAGTCGTAATTACATTCTGCATGTTTATTTTACCACTGTAATAATAGTGGAAGAACAGTTTGTTTTTTTAACAGTGAAGGAATAGCTTTGGATAATGGTACAATGTTGTAGAATATACAAATAATGTTATTGTTTTAAAGACTAGACACAATAGGAAAGGGTACATGGGTCTTGACGGACTGCCGACCCTAGTCCTGGGTGTAAATCTTGAACCAGGATACATCGTCTGTGGACAGTCCCTACTATACATGGACTCTAAAGCTATGGTGGTCTGGACACCAGCGCATGCAGGAGCATATCATATTATAAAAGAAGTAAAGACATAAGAAATATTTAAGCAGTAAACATTTGAAAGAGAATCAGGGAGTGAAAACCCTTAGAACAGTAGAAAGATGTAGCACGAAACCCTTTTCTACAGATAAAGATAATTTGTAGAGGATGAAAGCTACGAGAATCTTTTAGTTCGTGTCGAGTAAAGAATGATAATAGCAGCTAAAACGATTCATGAAAATCATTATCAAACTGTAGTTTAACAAATGAAACTTATATTTCTATGCATAAAATATGATTGCAAGTAGAAAACTTCAGAAGCTGTGAATCAAAAAGAATGCTGTAATATGTATATATAAATAGAAATAGCGCAAGGTTTAGATTACATGTAAATATCAGAACGACTATTCATGGCCTTAGCCTAAAAATAATAACAGTAGATGTTACTCAGTTTGCATAACGGAATCGTAAAAGCTATTAACAGTACTCTTAATACAATCTGGGTTGAAACCCTAAAATAAAATCCTTCACATTTAAGATAAGAAAAGCTTCAAGAAGAGTTCATAAACCCTAGGTCGGGATTCAAACCCCGAGCTTTTAATTTTAAGTGCCATATAATATATGTCGGCAAACTCTCTCTTCGCATAGCGATGTACCTGTTGGTAAGGGGATGTACATTAGCCGTGGAATGATGAAGTACTGGTGAGAAACACTGGCAGGGTTTTGGGTGAAGTCCACTAACCTGTGAGACAAAAACAAACCCTGTTGAGTAGCCAGCTTGTAAGCAAGAATAATTAAGGAAAAGAGTTTTAAAAACAAAGCTCTTATCGATTGGTAAAAGCCTGGGTGAAATACCTGTTGGAGAAAATCGACCATCGTTAAACCTGAAATTAAAATTATGCTATGAGTTAATCTAAAATCGAGCATGAAAGCCTGTAGTTAGTTCTGTAACAAGCAATGGAATTTAAAACCAGAATAGTTATAACTAAAATGGTGATTACCTGATAATGTTTGTTTGCGACATTCGTAGCCTGAAATCTTAGCTCCCAGTGTTGATTAAAGAGCCTTTTTTCTCTGTGAGCGTCAACCATCAGTAAAGAGACGAAACTCAGAAGGTTAACATGTGAAACAACTCGAAAAACTTAGAGACAAACGTATTGAGAACTGGAATGGTAAGAAAATTAGAGCGAAGGTTTTAGTGTAACAGTTCCAAGCTCACCTTAAAAGAAATTTTTGACAGAGATGCCAAGGAGAAGCCAACTCTGCAAGCACGCCATGGAGAAATGAACAAACTAGGGATCAAATAGCTAACTGGCAGAAGTCACCGGAGGTTTCCCTCATGATTTGTGTATAATCCGAGGGCAGATTAACAATTGTCCCAGCTATTAAAAGCTCGGTACAGCTAGGTTTAATTCGATTTGACAAACCCTATCATGGCTATAAGTTAAGGGGCCAAGTGGCCTATTGCAAATCTCAAGAAATACTCAAACCATAAATTAACCTTGGTGACAGATCTGATGATCGGTTAATATGATATCAACTTTAATGAAGCGGATTGATTTATTTAATATGTAATGCTTTAATACTGTTGTGTATTGTGTGTAATGTCTCGTACCAGAGCAAAGTTTCATAGTGTATGAATGGTGCAATAAAAACATATAAATAGGAGATTATATTATATTGCAAATGATTGCCAAGGTTTGTAATAATGTTTAAAATCAAGCAGGTCCTTATCATCAAAGCTCGAGCCATGTACATTGTGTAATGATCGAATAGTATTGTATATAATATAATATGTTTCATGAAATGAAATTTTTTTTTTATGATGGTAAATAATGTTTGGATGAAAGTGACTAGTGGTATCAGAGAAGATTGCTACGTTGGGACCCTAAGGGTCTACTAAAAATGAAGCTGTGTATGTGTATAGTTCACTGAGAGAAAGCAAGTGATAATGAGAGGAGCTACATCATCACATTCACAACCAGAAGAAACTCAAGCACCAACAGTTATGAATCCAGAAATGTGGGTTCAATTAACTGTGGAATAGCATCAAAAGACCAGTCGGTTACTTGAGGAACAACAACATCAAACTAGTTTCTTGTTAAACGCAGTACAACAATTACAAGAAGAAATGCTAAGAGTCCAAAGTGACAATGAGAGACTATTGCAAGACCAAGAGAAAATTCTAAAGAGTTTATTCGACAAACAAAATCATGAGGTACATCATCCAAGTGTTGAAAGGAGTTTACCAACCGATGAAGACCAGCAAACAAGAAATAACACTACGGACAGAATTGAAAAGAGTCCCTCCCAGAAAAGAAAAAATAGGAATTACAATGAGGCAGAGTCAGTAAATTTGTCTGACCAACAAGATACTAAAAAATAGAAAGTGGAACTAGAGGGGGAATTCCACAAAATTAAGCCACCAACATTTGATGGTGAGGAAGAGGAGGTGGCTGAAGCCTGGTTAATCAATATAAATAAGTAATTTCAAGTATACAAATATAGCAGCAATATGAAGGCCAGATTGGATATATACCAATTACAAGAAAAAGCCACCCTGTGGTGGGAAGAGTTGAAAAATGTACACAACATTGATGAACGGGATATTTCATGGGAATTGTTTCAGCAGTACTTTAAGGACACGTACTTAATAGAAAGTTTTTATGATGACAAAGCTAAGGAATTCCATGATCTGCGGTTGGGACAAATGACCATGGATGATTATGTTACAAAATTTACTTCCCTGCTACGCTACGCTCCTTACCATTGGGGTCTTATGATGTGTTATTGGGTATGGACTGGTTGGAGAGACACTGGACCCTAGTGGACCTCAAAGAAAATATTATTTACTTAAGAATGTAAGATGGCACATGAAAAGAAATTCAAGGAATTAAAAATCCTGTGCAATTACAACCAATAACAGCATCCCAAATGGGTAAGTGTATCAGAAAAGGATGTCAAATGTATGCAATTCAAGTAGGATCTGCAGACTCCAAGGAAAAGGCTCCAATAATGGAAGATATTCTTGTAGTACAGGAATTTCTGGATTTATTTCCAGAAAAAATTCCTGGTTTGCCACCCAAGAGGGATATTGACTTCACCATTGAATTGCTGCCAGGAGCCTCTCCGGTGTCAAGAGCTCCTTATAGAATGAGCGTGCCAGAACTAACAGAACTAAAGATACATCTACAAGAACTGTTAGATAAAGGCTATATCCATCCAAGTGTGTCTCCATAGGGAGCACCAGTTCTATTTGTTAAGAAGAAAGATGGCACCTTACGCATGTGTATGGATTACAGGCAGCTTAATAAGCTGACTGTTAAAAACAAATACCCCTTACCAAAAATCGATGACTTATTCGATCAAGTAAGAGGGGCTAAGGTGTTCTCTAAGATAGACTTAAGATCAGGGTATCATCAGATTCGGATTAAAGATGAAGATATTTGCAAAACAACATTTCGCACTCGTTATGGGCATTATGAATTCGTAGTGTTTCCCTTCGGATTGACAAATGCACCAGCAACCTTTATGAGGTTGGTGCATAGCATTTTTCATCAATTTTTGGATAACTTTGTGCTTATTTTCATAGAAGACATATTGATATATTCTAAAAGTGAGGAGGAACATAAAGATCATTTGAGAATAGTTTTGGAAATGCTAAGAAAGCATCAGCTTTATGCTAAGTTTAGCAAATGCGATTTCTTTAAAATAGAAATCCAATATCTGGGACATGTTATATCAGCTGAAGGAATAGCTTTTGATACAGAAAAGATCAAAACTATTATGGAATGGTGAGTACCTCAGAATGTGGCTAACATTAGATCGTTTATGGGTCTAGCTGGTTATTATAGAAGGTTCATAGAAGGATTTTCTAAAATCTCTTTTTCTATTACATCTTTGCAGAAGAAAGGAAAGCTTTTCAAATGGACAAATGAATGTCAGAACAACTTTGAAAAGATGAAACAACTTCTGACTACAGCACCAGTACTGAGGGTAGCTAACCCTGATAAAGACTATGAAGTTTGTACTGATGCCAGCAAAGAAGGAGTGGGAGGGATATTAACTCAAGAAGGCAAAGTGATAGCCTACGAGTCTAGAAAACTGAAAGATCATGAACAGAAATATTATGCTTATGATCTGGAGCTTACAGATGTGGTGCATGCTCTTCGGGTGTGGAGGCATTATTTGTTGGGTAAGAGGTTTGTACTTAAAACAGATCATAGCAGTTTGACTAATTATTTTAAGCAAGCAGATTTAAATTCTAGACAGGCAAGATGGAATGCCCTTTTGAGTGAATTTGACTGGACATACAGAATGTTAAGGCAAAGGAAAATCGAGTTGCAGATGCGCTGAGCATAAAACTACATGGTATTTATGCATTATACTATAATCAGCTAGAAAACCAACTGTTGGAACAGCTAAAAGAAGAAGCACAGAAAGACCCAGAATATAAATTCTTGTGGCAGAAAATGGAGGATGATAAGAAGCAAGACAAGGCATCTGAGTATGGAAAGAATGAAGATCAGGTGCTGACTTTTCGAGGAAAAAATTACGTGCCTAATCGTACAATTGTAGAGGAGTTAATACTGAATGAGTTCCACAGCAGTAATTACGCTGGTCATCCAGGATATCAGAAAATGCTTACTGCAATAAGAAAGGTATATTACTGGCGAGTTATGCATAAGAATATTGTTGAGTATCTAAGAAAATGTTTGGAATGTCAGCAGGTAAAGGTGGAGCACCAACAAACCACAGGACTATTGTAGTCCATACCCATTCCTGAATGGAAGTGGGAGGTTATCTCCTTAGATTTCATCACGGGACTACCACGAACAAAAAGATAGAATGACTCAATCATGGTAGTGGTAGATAGAATAAGTAAGTCTGCACACTATACCTGTACAGTCTACCTACAAGACTATACAGATTTCTGACATATTTATGAAGGAAATCTTCAGGTTGCATGGCATACCAAAAAATTTGATTTTAGACCGATATATTAAATTCACATCTACATTTTGGAAAGCCCTGTTTATGGGTTTGGGAACACAAATACATTTCAGCACTGCCTATCATCCTCAGACTGATGGGCAAACAGAGCGAGTAAACCAAGTACTGGAAGACATGCTGCACATGTATGTGATGTAGTAGCCAACTAAGTGGGAGGATTACTTGCACCTTGTTGAGTTTGCCTATAACAACAGGTATCACGAATCTCTAAAAATGAGTCCCTTTGAGGCATTGTATGGTAGGCAATGTCGAACACCTATAAACTGGAGTAGTCCAGAAACAAAATTTTTGTTGGGACCTGAAATGTTGGTTGAAATGGAAGCTGAGGTAAAAATAAAAAGGCAGAATCTGAAGGCTGCTCAAGATCGACAAAAGATTTAGGCAGATAAGAAAAGGTCTTATCGTGAATTTGTGGTAGGGGACCATGTTTACGTGAGAATTAAGCCCAAGAGGAGTACCATGAGATGAATCTCTTGTGCCAAATTGGCTCCCTGGTACTGTGGAACTTTCCAAATACTGGAAAGGGTGGGACTAGTAGCCTATAGGTTGGCCTTACCCAGTCATATTAAAGTACACGATGTGTTCCATGTGTCTTTGCTGAAGCGATATGTACATGATGAAAAGCATGTGATTCATTGGCAAAATATTCAGTTAGGAAAAAGATAAGAATCCTAACTTGAAGTTCTGAATAAATTGATGCATACTAACTTGAAAACACTTTTGTTTTTCAGGTAGAACTGGATGGAGAGTTTCTGGTCGAGCCGCAACACATACTTGACCAAAGAGAAATTGAACTCCGAAAACAAGTAGTTATCCAGGTGAAAGTGCAATGGAAGCACTTCGGACCGGATGAAGCTACTTGGGAGGACGAGAAATTTATGCAAGAATCTTACCCAGAGCTCTTTGCAGAGCTGGGCTAAAACACCGAGGACGGTGTTACTTCCAGGGGGGAAGTTGTGATAGCCTCATTAAGAGTTAAAGACAATTTGCTTATTTTATTTTTTGGCAAGAAAGACTTAAATTGTTATTGTTCATAAAACAAATTATTATTATTATTTTTATTGAGTTATTAGGAGGAACCAATTAATGAAAAGAAATCTTTTAATCTGTTGGTAAAAAGGTTTCCAAGAATAGGAGGTGGTTGAGGACAATTGGAAAGCAATTACCTACTCCTCTGAGGATAAAGCTGAATCCCAAAGGAGGAGTAGGGGTTTTGTGAAATTGGTAAAGGGGGAGTATTTTCTAGAGCTGGTTGGGACCAGTTGAAAATAGCTTACAGCAACCCTTGTAAAACCAAAAGTTTCGAGTGTGACTAAATTGGCCATCCAGAGGTCATAGCAAAAGAATCCACTGTTAACCCATGGCACCATCCAGATTCTAGAGCTAGGGGGCAAGTGGAGGACGTAATAGCCTCCCTTGAATGGTTGGGAGGACCACAGCTTGAATCTAATTATTTCAGATAAGTACTACTGAGGAACCCTAAGTTAGTCTAAAACTGAATTTCAAATATTGAGTACAATGTATTTTATGGGTGAATACTATGTTGTTGAGCCTCTTTTAAAGTTTTAAATTTGGTTTATTTACATTTTTATCTAAGGCAGGAAGCGAGTTATGTAGAGAATAATATTTCTCTCTAGAAATATGTAGAGCAGTGTTAACTATTTATTTTATGTTATCTGTTCTCTGTTGATTATTCTAGATAGAAGTAAAACATGAAACATAACCAAACCCTGCTTGTCGGAAAGACCAGTTTAAAATGTAGATAAACAAGCCATAGACTATATGGTTTATAAGCAAAAGAGTCGTAATTACATTCTGCATGTTTATTTTACAACTATAATAATAGTGGAAGAACAGTTTGTTTGTTTAACAGTGAAGGAATAGCTTTGGATAATGGTACAATGTTGTAGAATATACAAATAATGTTACTGTTTTAAAGACCAGACACAATAGGAAAGGGTACATGGGCCGCGACAGACTGTCGACCCTAGTCTTGGGTGTAAATCCTGAACTAGAATACATCGTCCGCGGCCAGTCCCTGCTATACACGGACTCTAAAGCTATGGTGGTCCAGACACCAGTGCATGCAGGAGCATATCATATTATAAAAGAAGTAAAGACATAAGAAATATTTAAGCAGTAAACATTTGAAAGAGAATCAGGGAGTGAAAACCCTTAGAACAGTAGAAATATGTAGCACGAAAACCTTTTCTACAGATAAAGATAATTTGCAGAGGATGAAAGCTACGAGAATCTTTCAGTTCGTGCCGAGTAAAGAATGCTAATATAAGCTAAAACGATTCATGAAAATCATTATCAAACTGTATTTTAACAAATGAAACTTATATTTCTATGCATAACATATGATTGCAAGTAGAAAACTTTAGAAACTGTGAATTAACAAGAATGTTGTAATATGTATATATAAATAGAAATAGCACAAGGTTCAGATTACATGTAAATATCAGAACAACTATTCACGGCCTCGGCCTCAAAATAATAACTGTAGAAGTTACTCAGTTTGCATAATGGAATCATAAAAGCTATTAACAGTACTCTTAATACAATCTGGGTCAAAACCCTAAAATAAAACCCTTCGCATTTAAGATAACAAAAGCTTCAAGAAGAGTTCATAAACCCTAGGTCAGGATTCAAACCCCGAGCCTTTAATTTTAAGTGCCATATAATATACGTCGGCAAACTCTCTCTTCACATAGTGATGTACCTGTTGATAAGGGGATGTACATTAGCCATGGAATGATGAAGTATTGGTGAGAAACATTGGCAGGGTTTTGGGTGAAGTCCACTAACCTGCGAGACAAAAAAATGCCCTGTTGAGTAGCCAGCTCGTAAGCAAGAATAATTAAGGAAAAGAGTTTTAAAAACAAAGCTATTATCGACTGGTAAAATCCTGGGTGAAATACCTGTTGGAGAAATCGACCATCGTCGAACTTGAAATTAAAACTATGCTATGAGTTAATCTGAAATCGAGCATGAAAGCCTGTAGTTAGTTCTGTAACAAGCAATGGAATTTAAAACCCAGAATAGTTATAACTAAAATGGTGATTACTTGATAATGTTTTTTTGCGACTTTCCTAGCCTAAAATCTCAGCTCCCAGTGTTGATTAAAGAGCCTTTTTGCTTTGTAAGCGTCAACCATCAGTAAAGAGATGAAACTCAGAAGGTTGACATGTGATACAGCTCGAAAAACTTACAGGAAAACTTATTGAGAACTGGAATGGTAAGAAAATCAGAGCGAAGGTTTTATCGTAACAGTTCCAAGCTCACCTTAAAAGAAATTTGTGACGGATATGCCAAGGAGAAGCCAACTCTGCGAGCGTGCCATGGAGAAATGAACAAACTGAGGAACGACTAGCTAACTGGCAGAAGTCACGGAAGGTTTCCCTCGTGATTTGCGTAGAATCCGAGGGCAGATTAATAGTTGTCCCAGCTATTAAAAGCTCAGTACAGCTAGGTTTAATTCGAGTTGAAAAACCCTATCACGACCAGAAGTTAAAGGGCCAAGTGGCCTATTGCAAATCTCAAGAAATCCTCAAACCATAAATTAACCTTGGCGACGGATCCGATGATCGGTTAATATGATATCAACTTTAATGAAGCGGACTGATATATTTAATATGTAATGCTTTAATACTGCTGTGTATTGTGTGTAATGTTTCGTACTAGAGAAAAGTTTCATAGTGTATGAATGGTGCGATTAAAAAATATAAATAGGAGATTATATTATATTGCAAATGATTGCCAAGGTTTGTAATAATGTTTAAAATCAAGCAGGTCCTTATCATCGAAGCTCGAGTCATGTACATTGTGTAATGATCGAATAGTATTGTATATAATATAATGTGTTTCGTGAAATGATTTTTTTTTTTAAAGATGGTAAATAATGTTTGGATGAAAGTGACTTTGAGTAATAAAAGATAGCATTTGCACTTCATGCTTAATCAATATTTATATGATGGGTTTGGCGCGCAGTTGATTCTTCAGGCTTGCCTTCTGCATCCATAGTTCTTGCATTTGCTGAGCTAGTACTTGGTGCATTATTTTTTTCCAGAATGTACTTCAGAATATCAATAGACTCTTTGACATGCTCACAAGTTTTTTTGAGATCATTGAACTGGCCCTACAATGATGATACTCGGTGGAGGAAGAGATTGAAGTCGGCCTCATGCTTTCATTTTGTGATTTGAGCGTGAGTGTCAATTTTATCTTCCAGAATCTTCTTCTATGTGCGGATTTGCTCCAGCTCCGCCTGGAGATCGGCGCAATGGAAGCAATCTTCACTTCTGGACATGATTGGAGTGCAGAAGGAAATCACAGAGTGAGGATCGGGCCTACAGGGTCGCAGCACCAGAAAGCAAAGTTCCAGATTGGGGAGAAGGAGAATGGCGATGTGTAGCATAGAGTAAGGATAATGTAGACACGGGAAGTGAGAGGGATGGTTTTGAGTGATGGAGGTCCAGAATAAATACAAAAAATTGGCCAAGAAACCAAGAATGAGGAGAGGCGCGGTTACTAGAGAGGTGAGGTAAGGATCACGGGAGGTGAATGGAGATGGCAGGAGCACATGGGAAGAAGGACAAGATCTGATAAAGGGATATGAAATCAGAGATACAGAAGAAGTGATATCCTCTGCAGGGGATTCAGAGGATATTTTCATTGGTACGATGGGTAAAACAGTCATGAGATTGGGGCAGATACCAGATAAGAGGGGTACGATGACACTGTACACCTCTGAAGGAAATCTATGAGTAGATTTATTCCTGATCATGGTAAGAAACAGTAATATTCGAAGGCTGAGCATTTCAAGAGACCAATGGGATGAAGGCAGGCTCTGCTTGCACGCAAATCCGCCTCCTTATTGAGAGAGCGGAGAACATGGTAGTGCTGGGTCTCTTTCATCTGCTGGGAAAGAATTCGACATCGACTGATGGATTGCTGCAGGAACACATTGGACGCATTCCGATTGTGTATCATTAAATTGATGATTATAGCCGAATCTCCTATAATCGTGGTTGTGTGTATGCCAAGTCGTTGGAGCTGGAGGAGACCTTGATAAAGAGCGAGTGCTTCAGCCCTGTTATTAGAAGGATTGCCTAAACCCCACTCGTAAGCATTTATGATGTCACCATTAGCATTGCAGATGATTCCTCCAGCCCCAGCCATTCCTGGGTTATACTTGGAAGCACCATCGAAAAATAGGTAATGGGTATTACAGTTTCTGAGCCATAGGGAAAATTCCTCCTCTTTCATTCTGATCTTCCAACTATACCTATTGTTGTTACTGCTATTGGCAATAACCCTGCTGCTACCCATATTTTTTCTATCCAACAAATATCCAATGTAGTTCCTTTCCTCAACATAGAGATCAGTTGTGTCAATCTTCCCTTGGTTTTTAGTGGACATTGCTTCCAAGGTGAGGCTCCAGGCCTTGTTATATAACTTTCTGATGCTGGTTTCTTTGTTCTTAAAAATCATGTGATTTCGTGCCAACCAAATGTTCTACAGGAGAGCATATGGTAAAGCATTCCATGCTCTGCGGGCTATGTTGTTTTTCTTATGCTGCCATGGATAGCTCCTTTTCCAAATTTGCAGGACTTCAGCAATGCCGGTGTTGGGAGCCCAGGGGAGGTTGGTATGAAGGCTTCTTTCCAACAAGAAATGGCAAAGGGGCAGTCTATGAATAGATGATGACTGGTTTCTTCATTAGCTTGGCAATTTGGGCAACGGGATGGCCCAATTATCGCACGTCTTTTAAGATTCTCAGATGTGAGGACTTTCCCTTTTAGAAGGAGCCATGAAAATAATTTTATTTTTGAAAGAGTCTCTGCTTTCCAAACAAGTTTCCATTGCGCCCAAATGGGCATGGAGAATTCATTGTTGCAGATCTGTTGATAAGCGGCTTTGACTGAATAGTTGGTACCCGAGGGATCCCAACGAAAGCCATAATCATTGTTGCGTTTGGTGGGAGCAATACCATGAAGATGGGCTTGAAGATTAATGAGGCTTGCTTCCATTTCAATGGGAATAATTGGGAAAATCCATCCTTTCCAAATTTGGGAGTGGGCATCCCATTGAGATATCTTATCCAAGGTGTGAATTCCCATGTTATTAAGATAGAATAAAATCTGCTGAGTGCTCGGCCTGCTGCTAATGGGTTGCTGTCCCATTATCTTATCAGCTCCAATTATAATCTGGCTGCCACCATTGGGGATCTTGGAGGTGTTTTGAACTAGAAGGGGGATTGCTTTCTTGCACAGTCCTTAGATTTTTGAGCAGGTTCTGTTAGGAATATCATGGTCCAAAAGTTGCTGCCTTGGTGAGTTGAGATATTTGATTTCTAACACTGTTTTCCACCAAGCAGGTTTGCCATTGATGAGTCTCCATACAATCTTGCCACCAAAAGCCAGATTTAAGAGCTTCGACGATCTAATTCCAAGCCCTCATTGCTCTTGAGATTGAATGACCTATTTCCAATTTATAAGATTATATTTCTTTCTTTCATTTCCTCCCCTTGCCATAGAAAATGTCGAAGGATGGCATCAACTTTGTGGTGGAAACTAGCAGGGGCATGCAAAAGAAAAAAGAGGTATAAGGGCAAGGAGGAGAGACCAGATTTAAGGAGGATTAGGCGTCCTGCTGGATTAAGCCAAGAGGCACCCCATTGTTGCACCTTCCTTTTCATTTTGTCAATTATAGTGTCACAGACAGAAGCTTCCAGATTGCCAACACTCACTTGCATGCCCAGGTAAGAAAAGTGCCCCCAATCCAACTTGTAAGGAACTCCAAACGTGCTGGCTATACTATGTAGAGTTTGGGCAGTAGTATTCCAGCCATAATTGCAACTCTTGAGATAGTTGACCATACCTCCGGAGTAGCCCATGTATTTGTCTAAGAGAGTTTTAAATCGACGAGCTATTATGTTGGAGGCTCCTCCCATTAAAAGAGTGTCATCAACAAATTGAGAATGATTTATGTTCTTGACTCCATTTCCAAATTTGATCCCAGTAATGAGTCCCATGCGACGATTGTAATCCAGGGCCCTGTTGAAAGATTCAGCCATCAAGATGAACAGGTAGGGTGATAGCGGACAACCTTGTCTTAGACCTAGGGTCGTCTGGAAAGAAGGTCCTGGTCTACCATTAATGAGAGGGGAGATCCAGGGACCAGTAATGCAGGCTTTGACAGGCTCAATGAAGGATGCGGCAAATCCCAACTTTTCCAAAACAACGAAAAGGAAAGAGTGTTTGACTCGATCAAAGGCATTGGCTAAGTCCAATTTTAGAATGAAGCCTTTTTCGTTTCTAGCTTGACTGGAGTGGATGGCCTCTTGGACAAGAAGTATGGAGTCAGAGATTTGCCTGTTGGCCAAGAAACCTCCTTGATTCTCATAAATGAGAGAGGGGAGGAGAGGTTTGAGACGCGAGGCAAGGATTTTGGTCAGGATTTTATAAGAAGAGTTGCATAGAGAGATGGGCCGAAAGCGAGAGAAGGATGAGGGTCGATTCTCTTTAGGAATAAGAGCAAGATGGGTGGCATTAGTGTATCCTCCAATTTTACATTTGCGCTGTGCCCATCTTAGCATTTTGACAAGATCTTTTTTGATTGTTCCCCAATAAGTTCTATAGAAACAAATGGGGAAACCATCTGGACCGGGGGCTTTGTCTGGCTGGAGCGACCATATGACACTTTGAATTTCATCTTCATCAATTTCTTTTGTTAACTTTGCATTGATTTCGTCACTGATCCCCGTGGGAAAATGCTGAAGGATATCTGAGTAATCTTCTTCTGCTTTTGTCTCAGTCAAAAGGGCACTGTAATAATCTGAAGCAGTTTGCTTAATGGCGCCTTGAGTAGTTTGGATTTGACCGTTCTCATCAATGATGGTGGTAACATTATTTCTTGTTTTTCTGATTATGGCCTGCTTGTGGAAGAAGGCAGAGTTTTTGTCCCCTCCCTGCAACTGAAGTTGTCTCGACTTTATTCTCCATTTATGTTCTTCATCTCTATTGGCACGAAAGAGCTGGAAATATAGATCGCCCTCTTGTGCTTTGTATTCCTGACTGAGCCCATGTTCTTCTATCTTGCTATGGACCCTTTCTAAATTGTTTTTTATTTCTGTTTTGGCTTTCTCTGGCTCTTTGTAATGACACTTTGCCCATTCTTTCAGATCACATTTGGTCCTCTTTAGCTTGTTTTCCCAAATGTATCCCGGTGATCCTTCAATATGATGATGCCATGTGAAGGTGACAATCTATTCTACCATTGAATTGTTGCTCTAGAGTGAACTATATTTAAAAGGGATTGGCCCCAATGGGCAGTGCGCCTCAAGTACAAGACTTGTAGGATAGTGACCGGACGACAAATAGGGGTGGACAGAAGCGTAATCCGTGGAGTAAGTTGAGAGCAGAGAAACATTTATCATGATCTTGTCTAGCCACTCCATAATGTTATCCTTTCCTAGCCTGCGATTGTTCCATGTAAATCTACCATTTTTTGGTGCAACATCAACTAAGTCATGCTCCTGCATAATGATTTCTAGTTTTTTTCTATAGGGATCATGGGTAAAAATGCCTCCTCTCTTCTCATTGGAGTGGAGTATGAGATTGAGATCTCCTCCAAGGATAATATTACTGTTAGTTTCTTCATCTATATCTGCTTTGAGAGAGATCCAACATTGCTCTTTATCTCTAAAATGATTAGGTGCATAGATATTATAATTTACAATCTTCTTGTTATCTACTATGCTCTCTAAATTGATTTTAATCCAGTACTGACTGATTACATTGGATATGCATGTCCATGTGCTTTGGTTCCAAATGGTGGCTATTCCACCGGAGGCTCCTCTTGATTCACAAATGCAGCCTTCATACTGCTTGAACTATTCAATAATTCTTTTCATATCTTGCTGACCTTGTTTTGTTTCTTGAAGCATTAAGATTCCTGGTTTCTCATGGTCTACCAGATCTTTCAGAGCAGCAGTTTTAGAGGGGTGCCCTAGTCCCCTGCTGTTCCAAGATAGGACCTTCATCATTGAGAATGGGGTATACAGAGAGTTGCTCGCCCTCCCTGGTCTTTGTGTGTCGATTCTTTGCTATTTTGCCCCAAAATATAGGTTTCTATGGGGTTTTGTGTTCCCATAACTATGTATTTTTGGGCATTTTCATCCCTCTATTGCTTCATGGATTTTTTGCCAGGCCCATGTTTTTTATGTGCTTCCAGATTTACACTGTGCTCTTTGGAAGAGCTCCTGGTTGTTCGAGAAGGAGGAGGATCAAGAGAGGAAGAAAGGGATGATTGCGGAAGGGGTATGGGGGTGGGGGAATCATTTTCAATGGGGTTGGGGATGGGAGGGTCAGAATCAGGGAGGGAAAGGGTGCCAAAGGGGTTGGAAGATTCCAAGGGGTTCTCAGAGAGAGGAGCAACAACAGAAGTGTTGAGTGGAGGATCAAGGGAAGAGGTGGAGGGGGTGGATGAGCGATTGGATTTGGGAGGGCCAGTTTCGGGGTTTGTCTTAGACACTGGAGCAGTCTTCTTTTTTTGACAGTTTCCCATTGTTCATCTTGAGAAGTATTTTCAACATCAACTAATTTAGAATAACGATTGGAAAAATGGTCGTATTTGTGACATACCTTGCATTTAAATGGGATTTTCTCACAATCCAGTTGCTGAATGTGAGTCCAATCGTCCACTTTGAGTTTGATTGCTTCCGAAAGACCCTTGCCAAGATCAACTTCAACACAGATGCATGCACAAGCTTGCATGTTGTCCTTAGGTTCACTGTGATCAATAAACTTTCCAACTGCATTACCGATGGCTTGAACCAATTCATCTCCCCAACAATGGAGAGGGAGATGCGGGAGCCGGACCCAGACTAGGACTGCATTAGGGACATCAAGCTCAGGGTCAAAGTCTGGAGTCCATTTATTTAGATACAATCCTCTAGAATCCATGAAGTACGGTCCGTTTCAGAATATTAGATCCTTGTCTTCTCTTGATTCAAAGTGAAAGGTGAAATATCCTTTCCCACAAAAACGAATAGATATTTTGCCGCTTATTTTATTAGCCTAGTTCTGTTCGATCCACCTTTGCACGATCTTCGGGGAAGGCCACAGGCCAGTGAATTGCACTATGAGACCTCGATCAGCCAAGGAAAGGGTTGCCATGCGAGTTAGAGCAGGGGGGAGGACAAATTCTTGCAATCCATCCAACTTCTTTACGAATTTTGAGATAGCGGGGCGAGGACGCTGGGGCGGATAGAGATTGAACCAAGGCGGAGAAGGCTAGTTGAGCAGCAGCCCCCTCCGGGTTTGCGTCCGGAGGGGCCATGGCGGGCAAGGCCGAGGGTAGCAGATCTAGAAGGCGCAGGCTCTGAGGCGACTTGACCTAGCAGCGCGAAATTCTTTTCAACAACAAATTGTTGTTGACGTCAAGGATATGATAGCTTTGAGAAATTTTTTAAGAATGTTGAATTTTTTTGTTTATTAAAACCACATTTTCAATAAACCTACAAAATAAAATTAAAAATCCCTTCCATTTGACTTATAATATATACATACCATTTCCATTTCACTTCTAATACATACATACGATTTTCATAATCTTGTTGTCGATTTTCAAATGTTTGTGAACCTTATGATTTCCCTTCCACCAGACATTGATCTAATTCTAGCAATATTGTAGCTATGTGCATTCCATATTATGGGCCTCCTTTTCCAAGTTGTATTTCACTTTACTCATATATAACTCCATACTAGTAAATGAAATTTATCTCTTCAAAGATTTACAAGTTGTGTAATGCTTGTATATTATGCATCTTACCTTGTCCTCAAATTGAAGAGTCGTCCAGATCTTTGTGGTTGTTGTACTAAGGTTTATGATTGTCCTTTATTCTTGTTTACCTAGTTGTAGTGATTTTTTCATTGTTTCACAACATGCATGTATCTATAAATGCATAGTTTGATATGGTCTTTTAGATATTTCCATTTCCAACAAATGGATATAATTAAGTCAAGTAACTCAATAGATCATGGATTCAAAGTACAATCACTTATAAGTTCTTATCTTCCTATGTAAGCATGGAAAACTAGCATTTTCTTTGGTTCCAATCTCAATAGAATCTAAATCTCCATGAAAGGTTGCACAACATCGTTGTTTATATTAAAAAAGAAAAAATACAATGCGGATTCTTACAAGGTCATGACTAATAATCCATTTGTCTCCAAAAAGGTCTCTTTTAAAACAAGAGAGGCAGCAACCCATGCCCAAAGGATTTTGCAACTTTGCGGGTCCACATTTACATGCTCAAAATATCGTCTTTGCGACAAACCAATTGAAACTATTCCAAGTATAAAGAAATATAGTAGATCATTAACTAGAAAATTTCCATGGATATATATATTATTTCTATATTAAATTTATAAATAAATTCTTAATAAATGGATTAAAAACATTGAGTAAAAATTATATATATATATATATATAATTTTCAATATTTATATTTAAAAATGTAAGAATAAATATTTTTAATTATAAGAATGAATTATATTTTAAAGAAATTAATTAATTAAAAAAAATAGATAAATAAACCTTCAAAATATATAAAAAATATATATTTATATAGTTTTGTTCTAATTTTATTTTTAGAAAATAATAATATTGATTGTTAAAGTTGAGATTTTGTTTTAACTTTATTTTTAGAAAATTATATTATTTAGTGTTAAATATAGGATTTTGATTGATGATCACGATGATAGTTAACGTTTTGGTTTATCGGGCCTAAAGAAACGAATTATTTAGTTTGTTTTAAAATTGTACTCCTATGCTCAAAGAGCTTGGAGAGAAGAGTCCCAACTCACTATAATTTTGACATGTTAAAAGGCTAGGAAGGTCAATATTGCAACAAATATTATGAAACTGAGATCTAATGTGGGTGTACGAAGGACACTCTAAGAGGAAGTGATTTTCATCATCAATGTTCATATTCTCACAGAGATGGAGAGCCTTTCCACCCATGGTGTTTTAGGAAGTGCCCAACAACTTGTTTCACTA
Organism: Pinus albicaulis; assembly: GCA_034641835.2. NCBI lineage: Eukaryota > Viridiplantae > Streptophyta > Pinopsida > Pinales > Pinaceae > Pinus > Pinus albicaulis. Next base: position 139,941,311 of record CM076581.1, read on the forward strand.
TGGAGCTCATGAGAGTCTCTTCTTATCTTGGCTATATTAATTTTTTTTCTTTGAGGTAGTTAAAACACATAGATATTTTCGATCTTCTAGTGTAGGGTTGATGACCTCCTTATAATATCTTAGTTTTCTTTTAGCCTCTAAATCTTTCTCCCACCACATTTTCTCTTTAAACTTAGAAGGAACAATATTTTTAATGTTATTAATATTTTTCAATGCAATATTTTGGTCGATCTCCCAATGGTTTAACCAGGACTTGGTATCTTTATACCAATCTAGTTTGAGCCTTAGGTGGTTTTCGCTGGAATTTGGAGCTAGCTTAGGAAGTCTATGGTATTCCATGTTATTGATTTTGTGTGACCCACTTCTATAAGGAGAATAGGATAGGGTGTATTGCTTTTAGTTTTGAGGTTATATGTTATAAAAGGGCTTCTGTATTTTCTCTATCTTTCTTAGCAAAGTCAAAATCAAGATTTAAGTCCAATGGATGCATTGTCATTTTCTTTATATTCTGTGAAAATTATATAATTCATTGTTAAATATATGATTCTGATTATGGAAAAGGGGAAAAAAATAACTTGGCTTAAACACACTACTTTCATAATGAGATAAATGGAGGAAATTAATTAGATGAGCTCGCATTGCTGACGAAACGAAGATGGATCATATCGGTCGAATAGATTAGATTGGTACTTGTACGGGTTACTTCAAGCATTGTAATACATAGGATTGGAAGCTTGAAGGCGGCGAGTGCTTCGTGGGGTCAGGTGAGATCGCTCCAGTCGCCCCGCTTCCCCACAAAGGTACCATTTCTTCACTAGTTCTCCCCTCTTCTCAGAGCACACACCACGAGGTGCCTTGATCGCTCTCCCCCTACTTGATTCACATTCCATAGATATATTAATTCATTAGCATTCTACCCAGAAATAGCCAATAATTTAATATTCTTAGCTTTGAGATGGTGGTTTTGGTGGTTGGCTATTTCTTTGTCTTTTATCAAGATTTAAGTCTAGAATGATATAGCTTTGCATAATAGAATGAAAAAATAAATATATCTAGAAAGGTTACTAATTCCTTATTAATAAATCAATAAGAATAAGATAAATGTTAGGGTTATACCTCAATATCAAACCAGCCCCAGCCCTTGTAGCCGGCGTCGGCCAGGATTTTGGGCCATTACATTCGCGTTGGGCTTCATCTACCATTAATCATATATATTATTTCATGTATTTTAAAAGAAATGATAAGGTTATATTTCTCTAGGCACAAAGAGATGTATATATATTGGATGTTACAAGTGGTATCAGATACCACTTACATGGTACATGGTGGGAGGAAGTAAAAAATGTCCAAAGTATTGAAGACCAGAATGTGATATGGGATAGATGACAATGGATGAACTCATAACTAAGTTCACATCATCGTTAAGATATGTGCTTTATCTGAGAGATGAGAAGGCTAAGGTTCAACAATTTTTGAGCAGTTTACCTGCTCACATGAAAGAAATAATCGAATTTGTAAACCTGAAGGCTATGGATGAGGCAATTCAAAAAACATGAATGTGTTATCAACAATCCAAAGCAAAAGGAGAAACTGGAAAAAACTGGCTGCCAAAGAAAGGACAGAAAAGTAATTCAAATTTTAAAAACTCTAGGTCTTATAATTTTAAAAATTTTGCAAGAACTTCAGTAAGTAAGAAGTTCGAGAGAAATCACCAAAGAACAAAATGGCCAACAGAGGAATGACCCATAGAAGCCTCCAGTAAACCAGAACATGAACAAACCCAGAAACCTCCCTACAATGTTTGGGATGTGGTGAGACACATTACTACAAGAATTGCCCACATCTTGGATGAGGAGAAAAAACATCTAACCTGCAAGAGGCTTCTACGGTAGGGGATGTGGCTCGAAATATACCCAGAATTAATGCAGCTCTAGAAGACCTACAAGCAGATTACAAGTCGACAATGACAAAACTTGAAGGTAAGTTATTTTCACAAACTGTTTCTATTTTGGTTGACCCTGGTGCCAGTTTAAGTTACGTAAACCCCCGAATAGTAGAAAATTGTAACTTACAAAGCCATAAATTTAAAAACCGCTGGTTGGTACAGCTAGCTACTGGGACAAAGAGAAGGGGTAGTGCCAAGGTTCCAAACTATTCTTTGGAAATTGGAAACCAAGAGTTAAGCATAGAACTGAATATTTTACCTTTGGCTTCCTATGACATTTTACTAGGTATAGATTGGTTGGAAAAGATTGGTCTCTGGTAGACTGTAAGGATAAGATTACCTACTTCAGATCTGAATATGGGACATGCCAAGAATTGGATGGAATTAAGAAACCTCTACAATTATGCCCCATCACAACATCTCGATTGGGTAAATGCATCAGAAAAGGATGCCAGATTTATGCCATCCAAGTGGGATTTGATAAATCTAAGGAGAAGAAACCTATGCTGTAAAATATACTACTAGTACAAGATTTCATGGATGTGTTTCCAGAAAATATACTAGGATTACCTCCAAAAAGAGATATCGATTTCATTATCGAATTAATGTTCAACACAACACTAGTGTCAAGAGCACCATATCGGATCAGCGTACCCGAGTTAACATAATTGAAAATGCAACTACAAGAACTGTTGGATAAGGGGTACATTCGAGCAAGTGTATCCCCTTGAGGAGCATCGGTGTTGTTCGTAAAGAAGAAGGATGGAACCATGCAAATGTGCATGGATCACAGGTAGCTCAATAAGTTGACCGTCAAGAATAAATACCCGCTACCACGTAACGATCATCAATTCAACCAAGTGAAGGGACCGACTGTATTTTTAAAGATAGACTTAAGTTCTGGATATCACCACATCTAAATTAAAGATGAAGACATTTACAAAACAACCTTTCGCACCTGATACAGGAATTATGAGTTCGTGGTATTACCGTTTGGTTTAACCAATGCACCAGCAGCATTCATGAGTCTGATGCATGGCATATTTCACTCCTTTATGGACAAGTTCGTTCTTGTATTTATTGACGACATATTGATTTATTCACGAACCATGGAAGATCACAAGGAACACTTGGAACAAGTGTTGTAGATGTTGAGGAAACATAATTTGTATGCAAAGTTTAGCAAATGTGACTTTTTCAAAGAGAAAATATAGTATTTAGGCCATGTCATTTTCGTTGATGGCACAACAGTAGATCCCGAGAAAATAAAGACCATCATGGAATGGAGAGCGTCCAAGAATGTGGCAGATATACGTTCCTTTATGGGATTGGTTGGATATTATAGGCGTTTCATTGAAGTATTTTTGAAAATTGCCTTCCTATACATCTCTGCAACAAAAGGGGAAGGTGTTTAAATGGACCAACGAATGTCACACTACTTTTGAATTGTTGAAATACTTGCTGAATACTGCCCCTGTGTTGAGGGTAGCTGACCCCAACAAAGAATTTTAAGTATGCACCAACGCATGTAAGGAAGGAGTAGCAGCTATATTAGGTCAAGAAGGAAGGGTTGTTGCCTATGAGTCAAGAAAACTAAAAGATCATGAACAACGATATTCCACTTATGATTTGGAGCTGACATTAGTAGTGCACACACTCAAGGTGTGGAGAGACTACTTATTGGGAAAAAGGTTTGTGCTGAAGACGGATCACAACAGTTTAACTAACTATTTTAAACAAGCTGATTTAAATGCTCGCCAAGCAAGGTGGAATGTGTTTTTAAGTGAATTTGATTTTGACATTCAACATGTTAAAGGCAAGGAAAATTGTGTAGTTGATGCCTTGAGCAGAAAACTACACTGAGTGTATGAACTCTACTTTAATTAGGTAAAATTCAAATTTTAGGATCAGGTAAAAGAAGAAGCTGAGAAAGATCTTGAATACCAATTCCTATGGCAACAAGCAAAGGAAGCAGAAAAACAATAAAAACCATCAGATTATGGGATTAACAGAGATAAAATTTTAACTTTCAAAGGAAAGTTAAATATATTTTGAATTAGATAAGTTTGAAAGAGTTGATCTTGGATGAATACCACCGCAGTAATTATTATGGACACCCAGGATAACAGAAAATGCTGATAGCAATCAGGAAATTTTATTTTTGGCTCGGTATGTGGAAGAATATTACTAAATATTTAAAAAAAGTGTCTGGAATGTCAACAGGTTAAGGTGGAGCATCAAAATCCAGCATTATTGTTGCAGCCTATACCTCTACCTGAATGGAAATGGGAGGTAATATCATTAGATTTTATTACTAGTCTACCAATATCAAAAAGACATAATGATTCCATAATGGTAGTGGTTGATAGACTGAGCAAGGTAGCACTCTTTATACCTATTCAGTTCACTTACAAAACAGTGCAGATTGCAAATATTTTCATGAGAGAAATATCTAGGTTACATGGCATCCCAAAAACAGTCATCTCGGATAGAGATGTAAATTTCACTTCAGCCTTTTGGAAGGCACTTTTTACCAGATTGGGTACAAAAGTTAACCTCAATACTGATAATTATCATCCACAAACGGATGGACAAACAGAGTGAGTGAATGAAATCTTGGGAGACATGTTGTGTATGTATGTAATGCAACAACCCACAAAGTGGGAGGATTATCTGCATCTGGTGGAATTCACGTACAATAATGGTTACCAAGAATATCTTAAAATGAGTCCATTTGAAGCCTTATATGGGAGACAGTGTCGAACTCCCATTAACTGGAGTAGTTTGAAAACCAAACTACTCCTTGGCCAGGATATGTTGGTTGAGATGGAACTGGAATTAAATTAGACAGAAACTAAAGGTTTCTCAAGGTTGGAATAAGGTTTATGCTGACAAAAAGATAACCTATCAGGAATTTGAAGTAGGTGACCATGTTTATGTGAGAATAAAACGCAAGAAATGCACCCTAAGGTGCACTTTGTGTGCCAAGTTGGCTCCCAGGTTCCATGGACCATTCCCAATCTTGGAAAGAGTAGGACCTATGGCCTATCGATTGGCATTACCCAGTCACATACGGGTGCACAATGTGTTTCATGTATCAATACTAAAATGATATGTGCATGATCTGAGGCATGTAATACATTGGCAAAACATTTAGGTAGGAATAAGATTGTGTACCAGATCTCTAAAAGGAATGAATTTTATGATTATTAACTTGAGTCCTTGCTGAATGCAGGTCGAACTGGATGGAAAATTTTCGGTAGAACCTCAATATTTTCTCTATTAGAGAGAAATCATGCTCTGGAGGTGAGCCATCACCCAAGTTAAAGTGCAATGGAAGCACTTTGGCCCAGAGGAGGCTACACGAGAAGACGAAGGATTTGTGTGTGAGGCATACCCAGAACTATTTGTTTATCTGGCATAGAACACCGAGGATGTTGTTTACTTCCAAGGGGGGGAGATGCAACAACTGGATTTGTTTCCAGAACTATTTCTGTTTATTTTTTTTTAAAGAGGATTATGCATTTAACTTTTTTTCAAATATTAACATGTAGAATTTAATCAGAAAAATTAACATCGTTTATTTCTATTTTGAATAAAGAAATTAATTATGGAATTTTTTCCATAAAGACTGATGATAAAGTATTCCAAGATTCCAGAGTAGTCAGGAAAAAGCAGTTAAGGACAGTTACCTTTTCCTCTGAGGATAAAAGGAAATTCCTAGTGAGGAAAAGGGGTTCTGTGGCTTGGAAGAAAAGCTAGAAGGCTTGAGGATGAGAGTAATTCTAGAGCTGGTTGAACCAATGGAAACTCAACAATCCTGAATCTGGAAAGGAAGACTGGACTGGAGGTCTTGAGGTCTGAACCAGAAATACTGCTAGATAATCCCTACTCTGATGCGAGCACGGGGGGAGACAAGGATGTAATAGCCTCTCTCAAGATTGGGAGGATCGTCATGTTCATCATCAGAAGTTCTAAGTGAGATAAGTAACATGTTTGAGTGCAAAGAAATATTAAAAAAACTGACTGTGCAATTTATTTACTTAGACAAATGTTTATATAAATTTGATGCATATTCATACAAAAGTAGTAAATGACCTTTATATGCCTATTATTAAAGATGTGTATTTACATGTATTATCATAAAAATAGTGACTATCTGAATATACCTAGATATGTAATAATATGGTAGCAATCTGCTAATACAATCCTAACTCTATACAAATATTATGCTTATCGAAAGAGTAAAACTCTATTGTGTAGGGTAAACAGTTTAAGGAAATAAATAGGAAGAATATATGTGAAATTATAGATATGTAAGGTATAAGGGACTGTTGGTTTAGTCCAGAGTAGACACTCTAGACATAACCTATTGTCTCTTATTTCTGTTCATCTTATACTCGGACTAGGGATATCGTGGGTATCCCTGAACCTTGATGGTCCGAACATTGCCCTAGAAGCAGTAGAAATTTATGATACACTACTCAGAAAGTAACATAATATTCCGGTTGCATAATTCCCATAAGATTTGCTTCTGGCAGAAGTGCTATTAGCATAATTATGTAACTAGGAGAACATTCAAACTGCATTAACAGTAAAGAAAAAAATCCTATAGAATGAAAGATATAGGTATTGATCTATAATTCCTTTCCTTATTCCACAAGTCAAATATATGTTTAATTAAACCAACATACAAAATAGAATGTAAAGTCAAAATTGGAAAACATTGAGAAAATAAAATTCCAGTACAAGAATTAAAGACTACATAATGATGAAGTAAGATCTACACAGAGTAGTTTTGCTATGAAGCCATATATCTTCTAATTTAAAATACCAAATAAGTCTGAAATAAGACATATAAATGAAAGGCAACAATGGAATTATATAATAAATATTAGTCTTAACATCTATTCATGCTGAGAGACCTTCTCGGTCACAAAACAACTATATAGCTAGGAAACACAATCAAGCCGAAACAGGATCTGACTATAACTATGAAGAAGTCCAAGTCGACATGGAGTAGTCATGCATCTACCGCTGCATCTACTGCAGATAATGTGGCTCGCATCTACCACCGCATCTACCGCAGATAATATGGTTCGCATCTACCGCAGATAATAGAGTCTGCAGCTCTTCGTTAGTGTCTACAGCTCTGCGGTTCTTCGGAAAATCCTCTCCGAATTGAATATTTTGTGGCTCTGTGGTTCTTTCGTTATTTATATCCTATGATTGAATATTCGTAGTGTCTACAGCGTGTCTACGGCTTTGTGATTCTTCGTTAGTGTCTGCAGCTCCGCGGTTCTTCTAAATTTCACATGTTATTTATATCCTATGATTGAATATTCGTAGTGTATACAGCGTGTCTACGGCTCCACGATTCTTCACTAGTGTCTCCGGCTCTGCGATTCATCGTTAGTCTGCGGATTTGTGGTTCTTCGATAAGAATTTTTTTGTGCGATTATGGCTCCTAGCTTCGCGAAGATAATTGCTGACCCAATTCTGTCCGCCTCTGAGAGTCAAGCTCCTACCCATATTGTCAATGAAGCCCCATCTCCCACTGTTCAGGTGGTCAAGGCCTCACTAGATGAAGCCTTGAAGTTCTCTGAAAGTGCCTTAATCTGTCGGTTTAATGGCTTTTAGCCGTGGCTGACAACTATCCACACTTAGATCTCGGAGGTATGGAAGTCTCTCATTTCTGATGACATTAATATCTACCCCTGTGCTAAGGGTTTCTTTATAGTAGATTTTGAAAACTCTAAATGCAAAAAATGCATTTTAGATTCTGGCCCTTGTTTTTGGGAAAACTCGGGCCCATTCATGAAGCCATAGAACCCATCATTCGATCCCTCAATAACAGTGATAACCTTAGCACCAGTTTGGGTCAGATTTCCAAACCTACCTTTGCATTTCTGGAATCTCTCCTCGCTAAAAGCCATTGGAAATGCAATTGGGAAATTTTACTACAGGTGCCCAGAAACAAAGGAATATGTCAAAACCACCTATGCACCCATCTGTTAGAAATGGACTTTAGCATCGGATTCCCAGCTAAAATAATCCTAACAAGAAAATAATATGTATGGAACCAGAAACTCAACTATGAAAGTGTTCTCTTCAAATGTCGATCCTACTTTGAGACAGGTCATCTAGCCAAAAATTTCCCAAAATTATCCCAGAAAAATTCTACTAGAAAGAATTACCATAGATCTACATGGTGGGAAGGAGCACAAAAGGAAAATTACACTGTCATCAAGAAAGAATACTCTCCAGAAAACTCTGAATCACAAGAAATTAGGCAAGAAAGAAATAACCCTCAAGACAATCAGGGGGAAAGCCTCGCCCAACAACAAAAAAATGAACTTGACAACCCCTCAAGCATCAACAATTATGAGGATTCGAATACCGAGAAAAAGAAATCTTCATTTGGCAGAAAAGTAGATCTCCCAGATCCCAAAGATAAGACACTAGTGTCCCAAGAATCAGAAGAGATGAAGGAGGGGTAAGATAGAGGAGGTTGGAAGACCGTAGAGAAGAAAAAGAAAGCTACAATACCAATCTCCCCAAGAAAGACGAGAATCCAGACAATTAAGAACTAAGAAAATTATAGGTCCGATAGACCAAATTTGGTCTCAGTGGACATTAACCATCATCATCATCATAAATATGAAAATTTGAACAAACTGATTAAATTATTCCATCTCCCAACGGTTGATAGATGTTACATTGAAATTCTGAAAATAAAGAGACAAAGCCATAAGGCCTCTGTAGCAAGAACAAGCTATAGCTACTCAGGGCTTCAAACCTAGAATTTCCTAAAAGTTTTAACATCTATTTCAAATAATAAACCCAGGGACCGTGGTACCTTTGCATCGAGAAATGCAGGTCATTACAAAGATAGAGCTGACACCGAGAGAACATTGTGTTGTAGAATGGAGATAAGAAAATGTGGTTGGTAGTTACCTGCAGCACCAACAGCCAAAGGTTAACATTGGCAGACTAATAAAATATGCGACCACATCTAATAAAAGAAATTATGATACCCTGTGAGGAGGGTGATGTTACCTGGGTGAAAGATCGAAGAAACACAGTAACCATAACTTGAAACACTAGGCGAAACAACAAAAAATAGGGTTAGACCTTATCCATGGGATTGATAACCTTGAAAATAAAGCAAAGGAGAACCTATTAAACCCGAGAGTTTACCTGTGCGAAGGTGTTGAGTATTCCGAGCTTGAACCCTCAGCGGCATGATGGTCTTGCTTTGGCTGAAGCTGGCACAACAAGAGTGACGAGTTTACATCTAGTAGAGTGTGATTAACAATGAAGCTCAGTTGTCCGACAAGAAGGCTAGACAAAGCAGAAAAACCTGTGAAGACAAATAGAAGCTCCATAACATATCAACAAAAGCTGATGCAGGAAGAAATGAAAGACCAGCAACTGTTAAACCCATAGAAAATCACTGCCGAAGGAAATCACGACCACCAGATATTACCTGTTACAGAGATGAGGTGTCGAAGCATAGTTCTAGCCGAAGCAAGTTGGTAAGGCGGTGAAAATGGAGTGTCGACAAGCTCGAAGCCGCAGAGTGACGGAGTAGCAGACCACAACACATAAATAAAATGAGAAAAAGAAGTTAGGTTTGTGGGTAGGTAGACTACCCTAACCCCAGGATAGGCACATGACCACCGTCAATCATTGCAGAGATCCAACGATGACAAATGCTGCAGATATCAACACAATCTCAGAATAGTGGCACAGAGATCGAAGGGCAATTAAACACTTGTACGCTCAAATTAAATGCATATATCATCTAAGTACCATGGAAAATCAACTTAACAATGGATTTATTCATATTCATTTATAAATTAGGGATAAACCATAGGTTATATGGTAGAGAATCAGCCGAAATTTGGAATTGTCAAATTTGACACCCAAAAGTACTTTAATCATAAATCTGAATGTGTAAATATATGTGCACAGTCATATCGATAGATTGTTATAATGCTTAGTTTGATTAATATGATTGCGTAAGTCCATATGTGGTTGGAAAGTTTTAAATATGAAATTTGTTAATGAATTCAAGCCAACTAAGGTCTTGATTAAATATATTGACATATAATATAATGCAAGGTTAGTGTAGTGTATAATTATTATGTCATGTAGTTTAAAAGCAAGGAAAAGGTTATATTTTTCTACGCACAAAGAGATGTATAAGGAGTATATATATATATATATATATATATATATATATAATCTAGGATGTTACATTATTATAAGGGGCTAAATATGTCTCTTGAAATTGAACCTTGGTAGATGAGAAAACAAACCATATTCCCTATCACTCAAGCTATCAACATGAGACAAAATGATATATATAATTAAAGTTTAGGGAACAGAAAAAGAGATTAAAAGCTTTAGCTTTCCAGAACAAGGAGAAAAAATGATCTACACCTCTAGTTTTAGAAAATAGGATGAGTTCATATGCAAAAATTGAAAGAAAGAATTATATTTCAATATTGATTTGTTAAATTAAACTCTTTTTTCATATGAAAGTAAAAATTAATTTAAAATGTTATATATTACTCACCCAAAATGTCTCTAAATGTATAAAGTTGTATAAACCTCAAACAAAGAATCTTGTCTTCAAACCATAAAGCTAGGTATACTTGCAAAAATACACATAGGTGCCACAAGTTTATTAGTGTTAATTGTCTATATAGTAGAAATCATATAGAAGGAATTTAATAGGATTATTTACTCTCTCATTCTCTAGAAATGATATTCCTCACATAAAACAAATCTCTATTTTTTTAAGGTAATTGGTCAAATCATTTAAATAATTGCAATGAGTTCTTAAAAGCAATGAAATATAGTATTGTTTTACAAATATAATTGCAAAGTACAATTCAATATCATTAAAAAAAACATAATTATTAAAACCTTCAACGACCCAATTTTCTTAAAAAAATATAATTTACAATAATATTTTTCCATAAAAATTATAAACTCAATAATTGATGCACATGTACAATATGATGAAAAAACCATCAACACAATAGACACAAAAAATAACATTATTATTTTTTTGTGAATATTTAAAATAATACTAATTTAACGTTGAATTTTTATTATAAGAAACCTGGCATTGAATCAATTTGATAACTAGTGTCCATTATCTTGTCTTTGTATTGATCAAAGCAAGCAGAGCCATAATAAATGCAAGCACGTAAAAGATCCATATAAGAACATAGTAAAAAGATCCATATAAGGCTGAGTAAATTTGGATTTGTTTCTCTTTAAAAGTAAAGAATTAAGCACAATAAAAGTATTTGATTTTAATACTCATATGAAGATGCAATTTAAATAAACAGATAATAAATATATGTATAAATTGCAAAATAATAAAAGATTTTATTATATGAAAAAATAATTTTTTTTTTAAATATTATAATCAATTATATATTCTTTTGTGGTTCATTTAAATGAATCACTTTCTATTAGTTTATTGACAGACCTTGATTCTGAAAAATTATAATTATGATCTCTCAATAGAAAATATAACTTAACCACAAAGATTTAAGAAACTAACGATTCAACAAATTAACCCTCAAGGCCTGTGATACATTTTATATAACATATAATGATAAGTAAAAAAGAGTACCTTAAAAAATCAGAAATAATTTTATGCGTTAAATGGCTCGACGGTCAATGAAGTCTTCAATTTTGAACCCTGGACTGGGATTTCTGTTTTGGTAAAAGTCAGCAGTCAATTTCGACGGCCAACGATATATTCACAAGGCCCAGTGGTACATGGAAATTTCCATATGTTTGGTCGTCGCTTTTATTGTCCAACAGCGTTTGTGGTAATATTTACAAGGTTGATTTTGTTTTAAATTTGGAAAATTTCTGAGGATATTGAATTTGTTTATTTAATAAAAATATATTTTCAATTTTACTTATAATACATACATATTATTTTTTATACATACTATTTTCATAATTTTATTGTTGATTTTCAAAGATTTGTGAACCTTATGATTTCCTTGGGTATCCAGGATTCTCTTCTTGAGCATTGATCTAATTCTACCAATGTTATAGCTGCTTGCATCTCAATTGATCATAATCTTTTACACATAAGAGCATAAGAGTTTGTTTATAAGTATAATTAATGTTTTTACTAAAATTTATAATATTAATCATAAGGTTTATAGCATTAAGATTTAATGTTAAATTTATGGTTTATAATATTAATTTTGAGTTTAATATTAATTTTTTTTAGTTTATAATCTTTTGGGTTTATAATATTAATTTCTTAGATTTTATTAATGTTAGAGTTTATGTTTACACAGAATTTATTATTAATTTTAAAGTTTAATTTTATTACTTTGGGATTTTAATATTATTCTTTTGAGCTTATTAATCATATAGATTTATAATCTATAATGTTCATTATAAGGTTTATATTAATTCCTTATGTTTAATATTATTCTCATGGATTTATAATCTCATATGGGTTTATGTTGAAATTGTTCATAAATCTATCATAATGTATAAAAGATATTGATTATTATATTAATAGTTTTATATATATATATATATATATATAATGGTGAGGGATAAATAAGTAATATTAGTAGTATTCTTATATTATATTAATTTTGTTATTGTTAGATATATTAATGTTTATATGTACATAGTTGTTATTATTTATATAGTTATTAATAAGTACAAATAATCAAATTTTAATAGCCACATTAACACTATACATTTAGTAATTATTAATGTGTTTCATAAATGCCTATCAACATATATCAACCACATTTACTAATGTGGCTGTATATATGCTTCATATAAGCCTCTCTACATGTATCAACTACATTGGTAAATGTAGTTGTGCTAGTATTTACAATGTTAATTTATTTTAGCTTTGAGAAATTTTTTAAGAATGTTGAATTTGTTTATTTATTAAAAACACATTTTCAATAAACCTACAAAAATAAAATTAAAAATCCCCTTCCATTTGACTTCTAATACATACATACCATTTCCATTTCACTTCTAATACATACATGCGATTTTCATAATCTTGTTGTCGATTTTCAAATATTTGTGAACCTTATGATTTCCCTTCCCTGTGAGCATTGATCTAATTCTACCAATATTATAGCTGCGTGCATTCCATATTATGGGCCTACTTTTCCAAGTTGTATTGCACTTTACTCATATAGAACTCCATACTAGTCAATCATAGTTAGCTCTTTCAAGATTTACAAGCTGGGTAATGCTTGTAGCATATGCATCTTACCTTGTCTTCCAATTAAAGAGTCTTTCAGACCTTTATGGTTTTGGTACTGAGGTTTGTGATTGTCCTTTATTCTTGTTCACCTAGTTGTAGCGTTTTTTTCATTGTTTCATAACATGCATGTATCTAGAAATGCATAGTCTGATTTGGCCTTTTAGATCTTTCCATTTCCATGAATTGGATATAATTAAGTCAAGTAATTCAGTGGATCATGGATTCACAGTACAATCACTTGTAAGTTATCTTCCTATGTAAGCATGGAAAACTAGCATTTTCACTTTGGTTCCAATTTCAATAGAATCTAAATCTCCATGAAAGGTTGCACAACATCGTTGTTTATATTAAAAAGAAAAATACAATGAAGATTCTTATGCTCACTTGACTAATAATCCATTTGTCTCAAAAAATATCTCTTTTAAAACAAGAGAGGAAACAACCCATGCCCAAAGGATTTTGCAACTTTGCAAGTCCACATTTACATGCTCAAAATTTCGTCTTTGCGACAAACCAATTAGAAACTATTTAAAATACTAAAGAAATGTCGTCGATCATTAACTAGAAAATTTCCATGGACCACTAACCACACGAGTTCTATACTTATATCGATAGGCATGTTTTTCTCTCTGGTTTGGCATGGAATAATCACATCTTTAATGAAATATCACGCGCCAACAAATCTAATTGGTTCAATTGTTGTGTAAAGTGAAGAAATGACCATGTATAAGTTGTTCTTCTTAGTTTTCTTAAGAAATTGATAGTTATGATTTTACACCATTACTAACATGGTAATGGTATAGCTGATTAAATACATGTTAAATTTTTAGCCCGACATATTCTCTTCAATATCTTGAGAAATATTCCAAATTTTTTTCTCTTTTATTTCTAGGGAAATCTTTCTTGATGTTTTCTCTTCCAAAGATTAGATTGGATTTATGTTTTCTCTTCCAAAGATTAGATTGGATTTATTTCAGGATTTTAGCACATACATTTTCTAGAATCCTCTTTGATTGGGAAAGCTCCTGTTACACCTTTATTAGTAAAAAAGTTTACCTATTGACGCTTATCAAATACCTTTGTTGTTTTGATGGTATTAAAAGTGGAGAGGGACTTTTAGATACTTTGAAATTGACATATTTCAAGCCATCTTGATTCCTTTTCTCGAATTATTTGTTTCTTGTTAAGACAATGACTGAGAGGATAACTTGGTTAGGGTTTCCAAAATATTTTTTTTTGGTAATCGATGAAGGATTTTCCATAGGTCCATTTCTCTTCCTTCCAAATGGGGTCGCGATCATCCAAATTTAACATTAAAAAATTGTCAATCGAATTATAAGCTTGTGTAGAGACCATAGATTTTGGCTACAGTTGAGAGTTTTCTAAAACATCCATGTACCGAGGGCTTCATAAAAAATATCTTCTCGTGTAAAAGTCTTTCTTCTTCATCCTTTTTCTTGCAAGAGCTTCCACACTTTAGTAATCTACCAAAATTCCAATCTTATAATTGTTTGAAAATTAACTAACATATTTCCCAAATTCTCTTCGAAACACGCCAGTGATTTTGGAAGTGTTGGTTGCACAAACTATTCCACATATGTTGTAAGGGCCTACTATATGATTTACATTAACATAGTAGAACTTTGCAAAGATGGTGGGCGAGGACCTGCCAAAATGTGTTCTTGCCCATAACCCAAAGAACCCATTTAACTACTCACACTATGTCTTAAGTGCAAATATTAGTCAAACCAAGATGTCTAATAACTCACATCCAATAATAAAATAATATCAATGAAAATATAAAATATAGTCACAAATACTTGAAAATAAAATAATTTTAAGAAATGAATATTGTTTTAAAGAGAATGTTTATCTGTATAACTAATAGTATTTTTTTATTTATTTTAAAGTTACACTTATGTTTGTCTGAACAAAAATTACAACTTTAACTATGACGTGATCATTTTTTTGTGATTAGATGTCTTTTTTTCTCCTTTAAATGTGCCTTTAGTTACATATGGTTTAAATTACTTTTAATTTAAAATAAAAGTTACTTATATAGATAATATAATAATTTTTTTTTAATTTTTTAATAAAATTATATTTTAAATAAAAATAAATTCAAAATATATAAATGAAAAAATTGAAAACAATATTATATATATATATATATATAATAAATGGATTAAAAACATTGAGTGCAAATTATATATATAATTAATTTTCAATATTTATATTTAAAAATATAAGAATAAATATTTTTAATTATAAGTATATATTTTTAATTATAAGAATGAATTATATTTTATATTAATTAATTAATTAAAAAAATAGATAAAAAACTTTCAAAATAAATTAAAAATATATATTTATATAATTTTGTTCTAATTTTATTTTTAGAAAATAATAATATTGATTGTTAAAGTTGAGATTTTGTTTTAATTTTATTTTTAGAAAATTATATTATTTAGTGTTAAATATCGGATTTTGATTGATGATCATGATGATAGTTAACGTTCACTCAAACCAAAATTTTGGTTTATCACCTAAAGAAACTAATTATTTAGTTTGTTTTAAAATTGTGCTCCTATGCTTAAAGTGTTTGGAGAGAAGAGTCCCAACTCACTATAATTTTGACATGTTAAAAGGCTAGGAAGGTCAATATTGCAACAAATATTATGAAACTGAGATCTAATGTGGGTGTAGGAAGGGCACTCGAAGAGGAAGTGATTTTCATCATCAATGTTCATATTCTCACACAGATGGAGAGCCTTTCTACCCATGGTGTTTTAGGAACTGCCCAACAACTTGTTTCACTATGGAGCTCATGAGAGTCTCTTCTTATCTTGGCTGTATTAATTTTTTTCTTTGAGGTAGTTAAAACATAGAGATATTTTTAATCTTCTAGTGTAGGGTTGATGACCTCCTTATAATATCTTAGTTTCTTTTAGCCTCTAAATCTTTCTCCCACCACATTTTCTCTTTAAACTTAGAAGTAACAATATTTTTAATGTTATTAATATTTTTCAATGCAATATTTTGGTCGATCTCCCAATGGTTTAACCAGAACCTGGTATCTTTATACCAATCTAGTTTGAGCCTTAGTTGGTTTTAGCTGGAATTTGGAGCTAGCTTAGGAAGTCTATGGTATTCCATGTTATTGATTTTGTGTGACCCACTTCTATAAGGAGAATAGGATAGAGTGTATTGCTTTTAGTTTTGAGGTTATATGTTATAAAAGGGCTTCTGGATTTTCTCTATCTTTCTTAGAAAAGTCAAAATCAAGATTTAAGTCCAATGGATGCATTGTCATTGTCTTTACATTCTATGAAAATTATATAATTCATTGTTAAATATATGATTTTGATTATGGAATGAGAGAATCAATAAAATAGCAAAGTAAAAATCAAGATTTAAGTTGAATGGATGCATTGCTATTATCTTTATATTCTATGCATGTAGCTCTTGTCATAAGTTGGAATATTTTTTCATATATATAAAATTGATTGTGAAGTAGTCATAAGTTGGAATAAGTTGGAGTAATTTGTATCATATATAAGATTCAGGGTGTTTACCCTTCAAGCCTTATTATAAGGTGAGCTATCAACATGGGACAAAATGATATACAATTAAACTTTAGGGAACAAAAAAAAGAGGAATAAAAGTTTTATTTTTCGAAAACAAGGAGGTAAAATGATCTACACCTCTAGTTTTAGAAAATAGATTGAATTCATAGGCAAAAATTGAAGAGAAAAATTATATTTCAATATTGATATGTTAAATTAAACTATTTTTTCATATGAAAATAAAAAATAATTTAAAATTCTTTATATACCTTAGACAACATATGTATCAAGGTTGTATAAATCTCAGACGAAGAATATTGTCTTCAAACCATAAAGCTAGTCATATTTGCAGAGTATTTTCCTTTTCATTCTCTAGAAATAATATTCTTCACATACAATAAATCTCCTTTTTTTTTAAATTAATTGGTCAAATGATTTAAATAATTACAATGAATTCTCAAAAACTATCAAATATAATATTGTTTTACCAATTTAATTGCAATCTCTAATCCAAAATAAAAATAAAAAGAAAAAATATAATTTTTAAAATCTCCAACAACACAATTTTCTTTAAAAATATATATAACTTACTCTAATATTTTTCGAGACAAATTTTAAACTCAATAATTGATTAATATATATGTGCAATATAATGCAAAAGACTATCTACAAAATACACACTGAAATAACATTATTTTTTACAAATATTTAAATTGAATTCTAATTCAATGTTGATGTTTAGTCAATTTGATAATTGGTGTCCATTATCTTGTCTTTGTATTGATCCAAGCAAGCCGAGCGAGTAATAAATGAAAGCAAGTAAAGGAGATAGGAAAAAGATCTATATAGGGCTGAGTAAATTTGGAATTGTTTCCCTTTTATAGAGTAAGAGAATTAAGAACGATGAAAGCATTTGATCTTCAACGCTCACGATTAAGTCATAATTTTTAAAAACAGATGATAAATACACGCATAAATTTCAAAATAATAAAGTTTTATTATATGAAAAAGATAATATTTACTTTTGAAACTATGATATATGAAAAAATAAATCATAATTTAGTATATATATTTAATATCATAATTTACTATCCTAATCTCCACGAATCGCACTTCACTACTGCAATCCAGCGGCCTTTCTACTCGTGTCCCTTCACTACTGCAATCCAGCGGCCTTTCTACTCGTGTCCCTTCACTACACGTCAATCTTTCAGGGAATACGAGTGAGAAAATGAAATCCAATATATAAAATAGTGGCCGACGCCTTTAAAGATAATCCCACGCTATAATTCACTTTCACATCTGCGTGGTCATGTTCCCACGCGAATTCAGCGAGGTACACCCAGATAAATATCTTCTTTTAAAAAAATATATATTTTCAAATTAATATGTAAATTTTTTTTTCCCTTCCTTCTTTTAGTGTGCTGAGCTTAAGTCCATTCTAGTTCTTTTACGGAATGGTAGAGGATCGATTTTTTTAAATATTAAAAGTAAAAGATAATTATGTTAAATTGATAATTGTCTTAATTTTGATAATGAACCGTATTGAGTAGATTTAATATTTTAAATTAAAATTTTATTAAAACTTTTTACTAAGATCACAAAAACATATATTCAGAAATTAAATTAATATTAATAAAATTTTATATTATTTTCAAATTATATAAATTTTATTTTAAATTGATAATTGTCTTAATTTTGATAATGAACCGTATTGAGTAGATTTAATATTTTAAATTAAAATTTTATTAAAACTTTTTACTAAGATCACAAAAACATATATTCAGAAATTAAATTAATATTAATAAAATTTTATATTATTTTCAAATTATATAAATTTTATTTTATTATTAAAAAAAAATTATATAATTTTTTTATATGTAATGAGTATTAAATGGACTACTCAAAAATTATAAGAAATTATTGAGTTACTAATGAAAATAATATTTAATTTTTTTTCCTTTTATTTTAATAAAATTAAACCCAATAAATAATCCCATTTCCCGAGAGAAATTGGTAAACACTATGTCTCATCTGCCACTTAATTGGGAAAAGCATTGGTCACTGCTAACAGCTTACCCTGACAAATGGTTACCTGAAACAATCCTCACATAGTAACCTAAACCCACATCACTTGAGACGAAAATTCTCACCAGTTAGTTTCCCCTCTCTCCCGCTTAATCAGGAGAGGCAATGGTGAGCGGTAACCCATCACAGAAAAATAATCAAATTTCAGATCTGCGAATAACAAGCTGTGAAGATAAGCTACCTAGCTTCCAATTCGGTAATGGTGACATTATTTACAGAAGGAACCAAAGGATTATCTACACAGCCAGTGGACACTGAGGACGTGGATCCTTTGTGGTTCCTCTCACTAGTTTTCACAAATGCGGGCCTTCTGGGATTTGGCAATGTACCAGAACAGCTGGAAAGCATCTCTATAACATTAGAGATAGTGGGACGGATGCCTGAATCAGCTTGGGTGCAGAGAAGGGCGACTTGAATGCATCTCACAGCTTGCTGCTCCCTGCATGTTGCCCTTACTGTGGAATCTAACATATTCGTAAGACACCCTAGCTTGTATAATCTCCATGCCTGCATCACATCAATGATTATAAGTGAATCCGTTGTCATTTAACAATAAGCTTCTCTAGTGTAGCACAACAGACTCGCTATTTTAAAAAGAAATCGTGAATTTATGTATTGAAGCCAAAAGGTTGAAGTTGAAGTTGAAGTGTTACCCATTCCAGTAGGCTTTGCATTTCTTGAGGAAAATCTGTATCACTGACTTTTCTTCCACTCACAATCTCAAGGACCAGCACTCCAAAACTATAAACATCAGCTTTGATGGATAGTTGACCCCGCATTGCATACTCTGGAGCCATGTAACCGCTACATTCTCCAACAGAAACAGCTCAACTAAGTAGTGTGTTGGTGGCTAAATCACATGATTGCATAAATGTCGACTGTTAATAAATTGCAGAACGGAAAGGTAGAGGGAAATGTGAGATTACTATGTTCCTGCAACTCTTGTTTGGATATGACTCTCGTCTTCAGGAAAGAGTCTGGCTAACCCAAAGTCTGCTATCTTGGGATTCAATGCCTTATCCAGTAAAATGTTGTTGGCTTTAATGTCTCTGTGAATGATTCGAGGGTCTGATTCCTCGTGAAGATACCGGAGACCACGAGCAATTCCCATTATGATTTTGTAGCGCGTCTGCCAATCATGCAGTTTCTGCTTCTGATCTTCATCTGTATTTTATTAATTCAGTCACGACAACACTAAAAGAGTATGAATAATAGGAATCGTGAACCTCATAATCTCTTTAAATTTATAAATCAATGAATGATCATCTTTCTTAGATAAACTTCTACTTACCAAAGAGGAGGTCGTGAAGACTTTTGTTTGGCAAATATTCATAAACAATCAATCTTTCTGGCCCTTCGGCACAACACCCGAGCAGCTTTACAAGATTTCGGTGTCTAACATTGGCCAAAACCTTCACTTCATTCATAAACTCTTCGTTGCCTTGACTAGATCGTACAGACAATTTCTTTACAGCTATCTGTTTTCCATCCCTAGTATTTCCCTGAGAAGAACAACCACATCAACAACTCATCCTGAAAAAACCCATATTCATTACACATGGAGTTAATGGAATTTGCTGATGAATAACAGTTTTGTCATGCTCTTTGACTTTGTTTTTGCTTCAAAGAGGGCCTCAGCCAAACACATCAAATCCAATGAAGTGGATGTCTCCACATCTCCTTGAAGTTTTGATGAATTTGGTTATGTGGTCTCTTTGGCTAGATGGTTCGCATAGAGATGTTGTTGATGAATTTGGTTATGTGGTCTTTTGGCTAGATGGTTCGGGCATAGAGATGTTGTTGATGCTAGATAAGGTGGCGTTTATCGACCAAACATGGATACTGTATCAAGCACATATAAGTTCAGCTTGTTCCTGCTCTTTTGACTTGTTTGCTCCGAGTCAAAGAGGCCAAAGCCAAACACACAGCAACCCCAATGAGGTGGATGTCTCCACATCTCCCCCTGGAGTTTTGATGAATTTGGTTATGTGATCTCTTTTGGCTAGATATGTCTTAACTAGTGCTTTTAGTTTGGTTAATAATCTTATTAGAACTCTGTAAGGTTTTAGATTACTGGGATTATTTCACTGTTTATATTGACTGCTAAACTGTTGTTTCTACAGTGGACTATAGTTTCTCTAGTTGCAGGACACTGACAGACAGGTGTAGACAGTTCAGTGGTAATTCTTATATTATAATGTCTTTTTCAATGAAATATTGGCTAAAAAAATAGTTGTGGGTCTCTAAATTAGTTAAAAAGACTTATAAAATAAGTTTTGAAATGCAATAAAGCAACACAGATATGATATAAATTGTATATACTTTACCTTGTATACAGAGCCAAAGCCTTCCTCCAAGCTTGTTGCATTCATGAAAATTATCCGTTGATTCTATGAGCGTTTCTAAGCTGAAGTGAATTTGTTTCTGCCTGAGTAGTGTCGATTCTATAATTTTCATGTATTCCTGTGTGGAACGAAAGGTGAATAAGAATCTGAAATCGTTATGAATAACATAGATTTACTTGTGCGAAACAGAAGTCTAACGAAGTATTCTACCTTCATTCTGCGGATGGGTTACTGGCCTGAGTGAAATGGCAGATTTCAGTTTTCCCTATTGCAAACGCACAGACCAGTAACACTAGAAACACACTTCCCATACTCCCCAATATTATGGGTAATCTTTAGAGGAACCGCCTGCACATGTAATATTTTGTACTTTATTTATAAAAGCTGGAACAATCAAATTGTATAATCCCAAATGGCACAAATCATAAAGCTGAATGCAGTAGCAGAGATAATATATACATTACTTGTTCCATTCAAGCCGGAGGAACCTGGGGAGCGTTTGCAGGTGGACTAGTACCTGGAGGGTTTGCTGGTGGACTAGTACTGGTATTACTTCAATGTGGAAGTATTAAAAAAGGGGTATATTTCATATCGGACCGTACAGCTTCCGAACAATGCTTGAGCTCCTTGCTGCATAGAAAAATATTGGTAGAGGTTAGTCCTGCCGATTGGTAAACAAGATTCACAGTCCTTGATGGATATATCTCTCCAACACTGAACCAGACCATAAAATGGTTCCACAGAAGAATCCTTTAGCTGTTCAGCGAATCCCTTGTTTGCAGGAGCATAAGCTTGATCAGAAATGTTGGAAAGGAGATCTAAAGTGGTGGTCCTAAATTTATTTACATCATTTGTGCTGATATCGTTTACATTCGCCAGTAACTGCCATCGGTGTCTAGCTTTGAGAAGAAGCTATAAGTTCTCGTAGTCGCAGGAAACACTTATCTAACCATACTGGTCTAATTGCAGAGCGTTCGCAGAGTTTTTATAAGAGAGTCAAGTGCTTCGAACAGATTGAGCAGTCATCTGCGATATGCTCCCCGAGCACTGCAGGAGGCCATAAATTATGTTGGGACTTTCGCCATAAGAGGAAGTGTTGAAGCCTGTTTCAGGTGCATTCACAAGTAGATCACTCATCACGTTCGTAAAATATCCCCAGAATGCATTCCTTTCGGCAATTGCAGAAGCGTTATTACATATTTAAATGAGCGCAATCGTCCAGACAAGCAAAGGAAAACTGCTAATGAGTAGAAAACTGATGAAAAGAAATCGAATAGTTGCTTGTTTGCCAGAATTAGCAAGCTCTTCATGATCATAACTGGCAACCTCTTCTTGCGAAGGATTTCCGATCAGAATTAGATCAATGTCTACGCTGAGAATTAGAAGTGAAATGGAAAATGGTATGTATGTATTAGAACTGGAATGAAGGGCTTTTTTATTTTATTTTGTAAGTGTATTGAAATTTTGTTTTTACCAAATAAATAAATTCAACATACTCAAAAATCCTTCAGAGCTAAACAAAATCAACCTGGTAAATATTATCACAAATCAACCTTGACCAAGGGAAATTTCCATATATTTGGTTGTCTGTTTTATGGTACAACAACGCATAGTACGTTTTGGAGTAGTCTAACCAAGCGAAAAGAATTGCCCCTGACTGTGGCCACCAGCAATTCCTCGGCCCTCATCGAGGTCAATCCGTTATCTGACAGCCCAGGATACACAGTGAACGTCACATTATATAGAACTTACTCATTTAATGGAACAGTAGTTGAAATTGAATGTGTTATTTAGCCACTATGTGTTATTTAGTACATTTTTTAAATTTTGAATCATGAACTTTATGTTAGATTATGCACGGTGAAATACATTTGTTTTTCAATTGTAAAATCTAATAAAAAATAAAAAAATTTAGTTATTAAAACTTTAGAGGATTTAATAAAATTTTATAAATAAAATTTTACAATGTAAATTATCTTAAATAATAAAATTTTGAAATGATTTA
This sequence comes from Pinus albicaulis, assembly GCA_034641835.2. Classification (NCBI taxonomy): domain Eukaryota; kingdom Viridiplantae; phylum Streptophyta; class Pinopsida; order Pinales; family Pinaceae; genus Pinus; species Pinus albicaulis. Next base: position 139,964,553 of record CM076581.1, read on the forward strand.
ACATGGATTTTTCTGATGTGAATTCATAATTCAAGTATGACATCATGTTTTTAAAAATTTGAATTATAGCTTTAGAAGACTAGATCATGGAGAGGAATGCTTGATTAGTAAAGCGTATATAAAGATCAATCTTAAAATCATCAAAGGAAACTTCTTCTTGATTTTTAGGAATAAGCATGAGAAAGGTTGAATTAAAATACTGTGGAACCTTTCTTAGGCATTAAGACCCCAAAACTACTTTGATCAAGCCATTCTTTAAAAGTAGTCATAGAAGTACATATAGAATTCAACCGTAATCCATTAGGACTTGGGATTTTTAGTTTCCTATGTACAAAGTGGTATCCCTTAACTCAATTTCTTATATGTTCTCCTAGAGCACTCTTCATTTCTTAGTTAAAATAGAGGAAAATTTTGAGATCACTCCTCGTATGATTACTTTAATGGGAATAAAGAATTGAAATATATAACATCTTCTAGCGTAATCTATTTTAAAAAGCTTGTCATTGAACCATCATCTCTTAAGATTTCCAAATTATTTTTCTTATTCCTCCTATAAGAAAAGAAGTAATGGAAAAACTTGGTGTTATCATCCAATTCCTTTGTCTAGATAGTTATGTTGTTCAACCCCATTCAATTTCCCTCCTTTTCCAATAGATATTGTCATTCATGTTCTATATACCAAAACATGCTATGTTTCTTTCCAAGAAAGCATCACTAAGGTTAACATCATAATATTTATAACATATTTACAACCTGGATGAAATTATTATTTTCTCCCTATAAAAATACTAACATTTTACAACATCCTTGATCCTAGAAATATTTTTAGAATTTAAACTATAAAAAAAAAGTGAATTAAAATCTATAAGATGAACCGAAGAATCTTCAACTAGATTTTTCAATTCATCCTCGTGAAACCCAAAGAGGTTGTATCAAAAGCACAAGAAGCTTGTTACCATCTTGAACCATACAAATGACAATAGGGAGACGATTTAAAAGGCCTCCTAAATTCAAGCCCACAACGATTTAAAACTCGATCCTCTCCCCATTCCGTGAAAAAACTAGCATGGACATGGACCTAAGCTCAGCATACTAAAAGAAGGAAGGGAAAAAAATGACATATTAATTTGAAAATATATTGTTTTTTTAAATAAGAAGATATTTATGTGAGTGTACCTCGTTGAACATGACCACGCAGATGTGAAAGTGATTGACACATAAGTGATTATAGCGTGGGATTATCTTTTAAAGTCGTCGACCATAAATTTATATATTGATTTCATTTTCTCACTCGTATTCCGTGAAAGATTGACGTGTGGATTATCTTTAAAGTCGTCGACTTTTCATAATTTATAATTTGTATGGAAAAAATATTAAAGTTATATTTTTTAAAGAAAATTGTGTTGTTAGAAGTTTTAAAAATTATTTTTTAGTTTTTAGTTTTTATATTTGGGATGGTTTTGGAAAAGTCATTGCAATTATTTAAATGATTGTATATTAAATTTCTTCTATATTGTGCCTTGTGCCAGTATGCTTAGCTTTATGGTTTGAAGGCAATATTCTTTATTTGAGATTTATACAACTTGATACATATGTGTTGTGTGAGATATAAAGAATTTTAAATTATTTTTTACTTTTATATGAAAAAATAGTTTAATTTAATATATAATATTGAAGTATAATTTCCTCAATTTTTGCCTATGAATTCAATTTATTTTCTAAATTTAGAGGTGTGTAGATCATTTTTTTTTGTTTTTTGAAAACTAAAACTTTTATTATTTTTTTCTTTTCCTTAAACTTTAATTGTATATATCATTTTGTCCCATGTTGATAGCTTGAGTGAGAGGAATATGGGTTGTTTTCTCATCTACCAAGGTTCAATTTCAAGGGACATGTTTAGCCCCTGGCTAATAAGGCTTGGAAGGGTAAACACCCTTAATCGTAAATATGATACAAATTACCGCAAATTATTCCAACTGATGACTAATTCATAATCAATTTTATATATATGAAAAATTATTCCAACTTATGACAAGAATATAAAGAAAATGGCAATGCATCCATTTGACTTAAATCTTGATTTTGACTTTGCTATTTTATTGATTCTCTCATTCCAACACCGAATAATATAATTTTCTAAAAATTTAAACAAAATCTCAACTTTAACAATCAATATTATTATTTTCTAAAAATAAAACTAGAACAAAACTATATAAATATATATATTTTTTTTATTTATTTTGAATGTTTTTTTTATCTATTTTTTAATTAATTAATTTATTTAAAACTATAGTTTATTCTTTCTTTATATATATATATATATATATATATATATATATATATATATATATATATATATATTTTTTTTTTTTTCAATGTTTTTTATCCAAATTTATTTTATTAATTTAATATATTAGAAGTATTAAGAATCAATTTATTAGTTTAATATATTAGAAGTAATATAAGTAAGCATATGCATTTTTTTATTTATTTTCAAATTTTTTATTATATATTTTGAATTTTTTTATTCATTTAAAATATAATTTTATAAAAGATTTAAAATAAATTGTTATATTGTTCATATAATTAATTTTTATTTTTATTCATAGTTAAATTTGTAACTTTTATTCATACAAATAAAAGTGTAACTTAAAAAAATAAAAATATTATTAGTTATACACTTAAGCATTTCTTTTAAAACAATATTCCTATCTTAAATTTATTTTATTTTCTAGTGTTTGTAACTATATTTTATTTTGACTAATATTTACACTTAGACATAGTGTTAGTAGTTAAATGGTTGTCTTGGTTATGAGAAAGAACATATATTAATGTAAAGTGCTACTAAGGCAATGTAACCACATAATAGGCCCTTACAATATATGTGTGGGAATAGTTATGCAACCAACACTTCCAAAACAATATATGTGGAACAGTTGGTGTAACCAACACTTCCAAAATCACAAAGCCTGTGTGTTCTTAACAAAATTTTAAGTGTATATGGTAGTTAATTTTCAAAAATTATTAGATTGGAATTTGGTAGATTATTAAAAGTGTGCAGCTCTTCCAAGAAAATGATGAAGAAAAAGACTTTTTGGTGAAGGAATTTTTTACGAAGCCCTAGATACCTGGATGTTTTAGAAAATATCAACTATAATCAAAATCTATGGGTTCTACACAAGCTTATAATTCGATTAACAATTTGTTTATATTAAATTTGGATGATCACGACTGTTTCTATTTGGAAAGGAATGAAATGGACCTATGGAAAATCCTTCATCTATTACCAAAAAGAGATATATTGGAAACTCGACCAAGTTATCCTCTCGAAACAAACCATTCGAGACAAGGAGTCAAGATGTCGTTGTCAAGGTATATGAAAGTCCCACACCACTTTTAAGACCATCAAAACATCAAAGGTATTTCTGATAAGCTTCAATAGGTAACAAATTTGTTTACTAATAAAAAGTGCCAAGAGCTTTCCAATTAGAAAGGATTCTAGAGAATGTATATGCTCAAATCTTGAAATAAATTCATTCTAATCTTTGGAAGAGAAAACATCAAGAAAGATTTCCCGTAAATTAAAGAGAAAAAACTCAAATATTTCTCAAGATATGGAAGAGGAAAATGTCTGCCAGTCAATTGACATGTATTCAATTAGTTATACCATTACTATGTTACTAATCTGCAAAATAATAACTATCAATTTCTTAAGAAAACTAAGAGGAACAACTTATACATGGTCATTTCGTAGAAATTCATAGAATAATGACACTATCCACCGAGACTATCCTGATCACATATCAATTCGAATTCATATGCAACACATAATCTCTTCCAATTCGATCATCAATATCCGGAAATAAAACAAGCGATAGCACATCAAATCATCATACACATTAACACAAGTATGTATGGGGAAAGCTTATAGCTAAAAACCCTACAACCTATTGTGTATATTATAATGAAGAAAACATGTAACAAACTCAATACACAATTCTCACAAGTACTCAAGACTATCTCATGAAGTTACACAAACTAGCTTGGTTTTGAACAAGTCACGGGTTCAAAACACATCCACTAATTGCCCGCCTATTGTGAAATCATGGCCTACTTAACAGAGATCCAAGGTTCTAATATCCTTGGCTTGACAAAGGTAATCATCATGGGAAATTGGCCTAAGTGTGGTGCAAATCTCATGCATAACTGATGTCACAATCCCATAAGCTAGAATTCTCACTCCCTTTCATTCTACCTCTTCCATCGGGTTCCACCGAACTGTCCATGCACCGTAGTGAATCAGATGTTCTTGAGTTGAGCCAATGAGTTGGCTAATTAATGAATTAAATAATATTTAATTCACTCCACTCATTACTAGTCGATTAGCTAGTTAAACTAATTCAACTAGTTCAACTAAGTTAAACCGAACACAACTCCACCAACCTGCCTCATCAACTCCACCAAACTTCGCCACCGAAGTCCTAATCAAGTCAACCATGCATGAGCTCACTCAAACCCCTGTGAATAGCGTGCATTCCTCCGCTCGGGATGCATGAGCCACTTCGTAGCTTGAACCGAAGTGCTCCAAGAGAGTAAATCAAGTTTGTGAGTCCAAATATTATTAAGGGTAAATAATATTTGACTTCCTATTTTGTGATAGGTAGTCTAAAAATAGACTTCGACCTATAGGTCCAAAATAGAGGTCCATCTATTTTCACCAACATGACCAATACTCCAAGAATAACATATCGTTAAATCCGGACTATGCTCCATATGTCTAAAAATAGACTTTGCGCCGTACCTATTCTGCTGGCCCACTTAGTGAGGGCGACTTCATTTCACTAAGCTCCATCATCTCATTGAATTTTCAACACTCCTCTCAAGATATGGATTATCCGCAACCCCTATCCTCGCTCGTGGAATTCAACTTGCTCGGGTGAGCGCCTTCGTCAAGATGTCGCGCATCCGATCCTCCGTGGGAACATATGAAAGCATCATGATCTCCGCCGAACATACACTTCCGAGCTAAGGATGGTACTCGATGTCGATGTGTTTGGATCTATCATAAAATACCGGATTAGCCGAGAGTTTAATTCAACTCAGTTATCACAAGAATCACCGTAGGCTCCAGATACAACCCGAACAATCCAACGCAGGATCTTCCTCATCCAACAGGGGCCTCGCATGCCCAAGCCAGCGCCATGTACTCGACTCGCCGAACCGAGTGCCACAGACTGGCCTTTACCGGCATTCTCAGAAACCGCTCGTCGACCCACGCTAAAAACTCCTTCACGGGGATGTGCTCTTCCTATTCGTTGGGCTCCCCGCCCCACCCGCATCGCTGAAGGAAAGCTTCGCTCCATCTCCGTCCGTACCATAGACCATATCCCGATGTGCCTCTAATATAACACAATACATGCTTGCCTCGCCTTCCAAAAGAGCTTCGTAGGTTTAACCATAGCTTGTGAAAGCCGGTTAACAACATAGCATATATCTAGTCGTGTACACTTCGATACATGTTTACCCCACCAACCGTCGAGCCAGACAAGACATCCACTACCTCCGCCGGGCAGCATCCTCCTTCCTCCAACCACTGTATGAGGAGGCCAACAAAGCTTGCAGCCTTGCATGTTGAACCTCTCCAATCTCCCGCGCATACTTGCCCCGAGAAACAAACATCCTCCATCAAGGCCGCCAAATATCCAATCCTGAAATAATGAAGGATGCCTGTGTCCTTCATCTCAAACTGCAAGATCCTCCTTGCATGAAAGTATCAACTGCCATCGCCCGTCAAAATCAGATCATCTACATACAGACAATGATCACCGCCTCCTCCACCACCCGGCATGTGTTAGATCCGCCTCACTCTTGGAGAATCCAGTCTCATGGAAGTAGGGCCGTCTATGCAAGTGTACCAAGCACGAGGTGCTTGCTTCAGCCCGTACAATGCTCTCTTGAGTCGGCACATGCGACTCATTGTCGAAGATCTTGAAACCTTCAGCTCGCTCTATGTACACCTCCTCAATGAATCCGTTGAGGAACGCAGCCTTTCACATCCATCTGCGGATGTTCCATCCCATCTGCGCTGAGAGAGAAAGGATCACCATATGGAAGAGTACCTTGCATGTGCAAGTCTCCTCATAATCGATCTCCTTTGATCTCGTGAGGCCACGGCGACAAATCTCGCCTTGTGCTTCTCCACACTCCCGCCGCCCGCCCGCTTCACTTCTTTGTGACACATCTCGAGCTCCAATTACCGATTTTCCTCCGGCCTTGGGACACCTCCCATGCACTCGCCTCGACGATCGAATCATATTCTTCGATCATGGCATCTACCCATGCGGGTTCCTCCACAAACTTTCCTCAAAAGAGGATGGCTCCGTCACGACACATTGACTCACAAGAGCCATGTATGCAAAAGTGTACCGATCCCATGGATCGCTCGTCGCGCGCTATACCGTAGGCGGGGTGGTCCTACAACCTTTCCTCAGACTTCGAGCCGGGGCCGTCAGTTTCTTTGTAGTGCGATGCGCCCTCCCGATGGTTGGCGCTGCATGGGTGGTTTCTTCCACTCACTTCTCTCAGGGCTGATCCACATCCGGAAGCTCCTCCTGTGGAACTAACAAATTCTTCATCCGCATGCAAGTGTAGCCCCCTCTCAAGCGAACACCGCATGACTTTCTCCTCCCCGAAATTTTATATCCCGCCGTACAACAAATTTTATGCATCAGTTCAATAAATATCTCGATAGTTGTGAGGTGTATCGTTGTACTCCCATAAATATTCCAACTCAAATGTTGGATCCAACTTCCTCTTGCATCCTTCGTCAAAATGCATGTAGACAGGAGAGCCACCATCCACAAATGGGAAATGTCGCCTCTTGCCGTATCAAGCTCCTCCGGTACTCATGCCAACAACCTTGTGAGGACAACGGTTCGCACATACACTACTCAGATTGCATGCCCTGCCCACAAGTGAAGGGGTAGGCCCTGATCATGTAACATCACCCGTGCAAAAGACCTAATGACGTTCGTTCTTCCGCCGTACCCACCATGTTCGTGGGTTATGGGGTGCGATGAGCTCTCCGAATCCCTTCAAGGTCAAGAGAACTCTGAATCTCGCCCGAGATGAATTCTACTCCACCATTGTCGCTCCTTAGAGCAATCACCTCTTCCCCGAATTCTCTCGACCAAAGGCTTTAAACTCACACAGCACTTCGCGAATGTATTGCTCTCTTCTCGCATGAAGAAGATCCAAAGACTTTCGAGAGAAATCATCAACAAAGATCACATAGTACTTGTGTCTTGGTCGTCGGCTAACCGAGAAAGGACCACACGTCTATGAACTCTCTCAAGGATCGTCGTGGCTGTGACTATCCTTCTCGTGAAAGGCGGTTTTCACATACTTCCCCAAGGTACACCCCTGCACCGATCTGATCGCGCAAGAGTGCCCTGTAGGGCCCAAGAGGAAATCACAAGTAGATCTTCTGTGCTTCCATGGTGAAGGTGGCCCAATCTCTCAGGCTAAAGTTCGCCCTCATCATCCCGGCTCACCACTTCTCCGCCTGCGTGCCATTGTTGCGCAACCATCTACTTGCACCGATAAAGGCTCTGGTTCACCCCTATCTTCCGGCTCCTTCCAAAGAGGGGTCTTATTGCGCTAGAAGGCTTGTCCTTCACAAGACCACATCATACCTCTTATCTTCCAACATTGCCACAGAGATCAAGTCTTTCTTCAATCCAGGTACATGCATGACATCCTTCAACATGAAGTTTTACTATACTTCCCTCTAAAAGGATATGGTACCGATACCAGCCGCATCAGATCTACTTCATCATCGCCCATCTCGATGTGCACACCCGCATCTTTGTCCTCCGGGACTGGTGAACAAATTCCGATCTCCGTCATATGAAATGACGCATCGCTTCCAAGAACCATCGATCCCATCACATCTGAAACCATGCACGCGATCGCTGAAAGTTAAGTCTAACCGCTTTGCCAAAGCCTCTCCATCTCGGCAGATCTTCCCGCTTGCTTGTTTTTCTTATTCTTCCTGACAATTGGTAGCATAATGTCCGTGATCATGGCGCGGAAAACACTTCACTTTGCCATATCCTCGCTTCTGCCCTTTGCACCAGAATGAGAAGTTTTCTTACCTCTTTCCTTCTTTGCTTTGGCAACCAAAGCACAATTTTCTTCATCAGCCTCCTTTGATGAAGATCCGTCCTCGGTAGTCCTCCCATTCTCCCCGCATGAGATCCGCCCTGTTAGCGGCTCCTATCCCGACAACTCTCCCGACCACTGACACTATCTTGATATGAATTCCAAGCCTTCCTAAGACCAAGGAGAGCCAGTCCACCATGTCCTCATCTTCCGACAGTCACCCCCACACTCCTACCATTTCCCAGACAGTGAACTTCTCAGAGGTATCTTGGCGATACCGTCGCCTTCTCCATCTTGATGTTTCGAGCTTATCTTTGAGCCGTCTTCCTTTGGTCACTCTTACTCCGGAATAGATCCGTCAAAGCTTTCCACATTAAATATGGAGAAGCCTTCCATGTGCTAGATACAATATGATCCTTGACGCTCCAACAAAATGATCCTTCGACATTTCGCCATCTCTTTTGCCATGCTTCCGACTTCCGCCAGGATCGTGGGCTTTGACATCCAGACTATGAACTCCTTCACTCCATTATCTTCTAATACCGCTCCATGTGATCCTTCCATGCAACATAATTCGAACCGCCTTCAAGAGCATATTCGAGTCGCAAACCATTGAAAGACATTTTCTCAACTCCGAGACCAAGAAAACAAACTACCGCAAAATCTTCGAATTCCAACTCAAAGCTCAATCGCCGTGTGAGAACAAATTATTTCTAGTATCAGTAGATCGAATGTAGGGGCATTTATCGATATAATCTTCAAAGGAAGATGGATCTGCAGGCTACTCCGGCTCCGCATGCGTACTCGTCTACCAAAATAAGTTTGTAATCAATCGTGATGATCAATCTTTGCTTCAATAGCTTTGATACCATGTAGAAATTTTCTGAATAATGATTAATTATCCACCGATAATATCATGATCACATATCAATTGAACTATGCAACACATAATCTCTTCCACTCGATCATCACACATGCGGAAATAAAACAAGTGATAGCACATCAAATCATCATACACATTAACACAAGATGTATGGGGAAAAGCGATAGCTGAAAACCCCACAAACTTTATTATGTATATTATAATGCGTAAAACATGTAACAAACTCGCATTAACACTCCTCACAAGTACTGGCATTATCTCATGAAGTTACACACAAACTAGCTTGGTTTTGAACAAGTCACGAGTTCAAAACACATCCACTAATTGGCCTACCTCTATTGCACAATCATGGCTCCTGCTTCCAAATAGAGAGATTCAAGGTTCGAATCTCCTTGGCTTGATAGTGCAATCATCATGGGAAATTGCCTCCAAGTGTGGTGCAAATCTCATGCACACCGATGTCACAACTCGATAGCCGTACTCACCCTTTCATCTACCTCTTCAATCGGTCTCCACCGAATCGTCCATGCACCGTAGTGAACTAATGTGTTCTTGAGTTGAATAATGAGTTACTAATTAATGAATTAAATAATATTTAATTCACTCCACTCATTACTAGTTGATTAGCTAGTTAAACTAATTCAACTAGTTCAACTAAGTTAAACCTAACACAACTCCACCAATCGTCTCATCAACTCCACCAAACTTCGCCACCGAAGTCCTAACTCAGTCAACCATGCATGAGCTCACCAAACCCTCTAGGAATAGCGTAATTCCTCGTCGTATGAATGAGCCACTTCGTAGCTCAAACCGAAGTGCTCCAAGAGAGTAAATCAGTTAGAGTCCAAATATTATTAAGGGTAAATAATATTTGACTTCCCTATTTTCAGATAGGCAAGCCTAAAAATACTCGACCTATAGGTCCAAAATAGGTCCATCTATTTACCAACATGACCCATACTCCAAGAATAAGACACCGCAACCCCTAGACCATGCTCCATATGTCTAAAAATAGACATAGTCTAAAAATAGACTTTGCGCTGCATCATTTCAAGGCCCACTTTTCTAGTGAAGGCAACTTCATTTCTACCTGCTCCATCATCTTGTCAGATTTCTGTATAATTTCTTCACTTTAGAAATCAAGCAATTAAATTTGTTGATGTATGATATTTCATTAAACATGTGATTATTCCATGCCAAACTAGAGAGAAAATATGCCTATCGATATAAGTATAGTACCCGTGTGGTTAGTGTTGAGATTCAACAAGATGATGAGCTTAGTGGAAAAGAGTCACCTTCACTAAGTGGGCCCGCGGCTATTTTTGGCGCAAGTCTATTTTTAGACTATGTCTATTTTTAGACATGGTGATCATGAGCCAGTTGAGTCAAGGAATTACGCAATTCCTGTGGTTTACCGGGTGGTTCATGCATGGAGGACTCCGCCAGGAACTGTGAAGGGAAAGGTTATGACAAAGTTGGAAGAGTACTTCATGGAGTTGTATCTGTTTTAATTCCCGCTAGACTCATTGAGCTAGTTGTATATAGTCTAACTAAATGATACACTAGTGAGATGGAGTGAATTAATTAGTTAATTAATTCACAAATAATAAATCATTAATCAATTGAACAATACAATAGTTTCTAATAAAGGCAGCATGTCAGTCAGTGGAGACCCGTGGAGAGATAGGTGAAAGGGCAAGGTGGACTATCTCGTTGTGACTATAGTGATGCATTGATTGTATCACACACACATTGGAGTTTCCAATGAGGATTGCGTAGGGGTCAAGGCAAGGGTAATTGAATTCATTCAGAGCTATTCTTACGTGGATTATGCTAGCTGGAGGCAAGCAGGTGGCAAGAAATCGCGTGCACGTATTTGCATTTCTTCGATTAGTGTGTGACGATGATTGTACTGAGAGCTTGATGTACTAAGCTTTGTATGAGATTGTTACATGATCTCCTGTGATACATAATATATTATAGTTGGGGTTTTCAACTTCAGCTTTCCCCCAAACAACCGTGTTATAAAGATTGTTTTTATTTATGCTTCATGTGTTTGCAATTAATTTTCCACAAAATATTAATAGGAATGATTATGTATTTTGCAAGAAGTTAAATATTATGAGATCATGGGAATCTAGATGTATGCATGCTTAGTGTATATAATTTCTACATATTATCGAGTGTTGTTAATTCTTGAAGATTGCAATTGTGAATAATTGCTGGGAGTTTTAGCCGGTGGACAATTCAATTTGCTTCATAAAATTCGGTGCAAAAGGAGTATACATTGAAATGTCTTTCAATGTGTTGCGATCGAGTATGCCCTTGATGGGAGCTCGAATTACATAGCCCGGAAGGATAGGATGGAGGCGATGCTGAGGATAATGGATTGAAGGAGTTCATCGGGATAGCGATGTCCCTTGCCAGGATCTATCGATTCTGCATTACTGACGATGGCAAAAGAAGATAGCAAAGACAAGAAGAATTTTGTTGGAAGGTGTGAACGACGATATTGTGTCCAGCCTTTCACAGAAAGCCACTCCATTCTTAATGTGGAAGGCTTTGAAATATTTGTTCCAAAGAAGCAACGACCGAGGGAAGTTGGCGCCGAAAGATAAGCTCAAAAATAAAATGGAGAAGGGCAACAATATTCCATAATATCTCACGAAGTTTGTCCATCAGAGAGATGAACTGAAGTGTGGGGATTAATGTTGATGATGAAGACTTGGTGAGCTTGTCTTCCTTGGGCTTCCGAAGAGTTGGCATAGCTATGAAGACTTCGTCAATGGACGAGAGAAACTGTCGTGATGGGAGCGACTTTGGTCGTACTGTGGCAGAGGAGATAAGGCGTGGCATTTTAGGGATGGCTCTTCAGTCGAAGAAGATGAAGAGAATTGCGCTTTCGCTTACCAAAGAAGGGGAAAGGGAGGGGGAAGAGATTTCCTTCCAAAACTGCTGAAGGAAAGAAGTATGGTTTGTCCAAGGTGAAGTGTTTTCACTGTCACGGTAACATGGGCATTTCGCCAATTAACTACCCACGTAAGAAGAAGAAAAAGAAGGTTGTTGAGGCCGCAAATGGGAGAGGCCTTTAGCCTCGCAATTTGAACTTGGATTCCTCTTGGATCGCATGCTTGGGTTTCCAAGCTATATTGATCGGTGGTATCTTGATATGGGTGCATCTTTCCATATGACGAGAGACAAGGAGCTGTTTGGTGACTTGGAGGAGAAGGACCCCAGATGCGTATAGAGATGGGCTTAGCGGGTTGGTCGATACATTGCGACCTCAGCATTGGGACCATTACCTTTAAGAGGGAGTCTAGTTATCCATTCTTTTTGAAGGATGTTATGCATGTTCTAGGTCTAAAGAAGAACTTGGTCTCGCCGCAATGTTGGAAGACAAGGTTATGATGTTGTTTTCGAGGGAAAAACCTTCCTTCAACATAAAACAATAGGTCAAAACCGAGAAGATAGGGATTTGAGTTAAGAATCTCTACAAGCTGAGGTAGATGGCTGTGACCGCAATGGTGGGCAAAGCAAGAGGTAGGTGAGTTGATGAGGGCGAATACATGGCATCAAGACAATATCTTCACCATGGCGCTTTAGAAGATCTTACAAAAGAGGATTTCACTGGATCTCCTAAGGGTACTACAGCAAATGTGATCAATACAAGGGATGGCCATGGGTGAGTTTGTGAAGACTCACCTTTTCATGAGAAGGAGAATCGTGCTTCGATGACTCGAGAGAATTCAATACGTACATGTGTGGACCTTTCTTGGTTGCTTCAACGATGAAACACAGTATTATGTTATATTTGGGATGACTATTCTTAGATGTTGGATATTCTTCATGCAAAAGAAGAGCGAAACGTTCTCAAAGTTTTGTGAGTTCAAATAATTGGTGGAGAAGGAGTTTTAGAAGTAAGTGAAAGCTCTACTTGAGCGATAATGGTGGTGAACACATCTCGCAATTCAAAGACTTCGTAGAAAAGAAGGAATTCGAAGAGAACTCATAGCGCCTATAACCCACAAACGTAATGGGGTCACAGAGAGGAAGAACAGCACGACCATGGGTGCTCGCACGAGCGATGCCGCATGACCAGGCATACCAATGCACTTGTGGCTTTTGGCATGCAACACCGTGGTTTATGTGAAAAATCGTTGTCCTCATAGAGTACTTGGCATGAGTACACTTGAAGAAGCTTTGCACGTAAGAAGCCCGATATTTCTCATTTGAAGATCTTTAGCTCATTTATTTACATTTATGTGACAAAGGATCGTACAAAAGAAGAAGCCGGAGCCATCAAGCAGGTTGGGATATTTGTGTTACGTAAACACCCCATAAATTATCATGTGTATTTTTCCAGATGTAAATGGATGACCGTGGTGCTGACGGATATGTACCCAATGAGATGAAGCCATGAATTTGTTGCTTGAGAGGGAGCTACACTTGCATGCAGAGGAGGAACTTCTTGTTCCCAAAATGAGCCTCTAGATGTGGATCAACCACAGGAGGAGATTCCATGTAGTGGAGGAGTCCACTCATGCGTAACCAAACATCGACAAGGCAAAGTAGACCTGCCAGAGAAGTGAGAGGACTGAAGCTTGATGCGGCACGTAATGTAGGAGTCCCTACATCACAAATAAGCAAAGATAGAGACAAGCCAATTTGTACGAATTTAATGGATACATGGATCTTATGAGAAAGTGTATCGTGATGTGAGCCATCTTATTTTGAAGAAGCAAGGCAGAGTCCACATGGGTAGATGCCATGGTGGAGGAGTATGACTCCATTGTCGAAATAAAGGTTTGGGATATTGTTCCAAGGCCAGTGGGAAAATTAGTTGTAGACTGACATGGATCTACAAGGTAATGCAAGCCGGTTAATGGGAGTGCCGAGAAGTATAAGGCAAGATTTGCTGCTCCTGGGCTTCAATGTGATCGAGGGATTTATTATAAAGAAACCTTTCGTACATGTTGCAATGCGGATTCTTCCATAAGGACCATCCTGCTCTCTTAGCGTTGCATGGGTTGGGTACATTCACCTATGGATGTGAAGATCGCATCTCTTAATGGGATCATTGAGGAAGAGGTGTATGATTGAAAGTAGCCCTAGGATTTGAGATCTTCTAAGAGGCGAGTCGATGTGTGCGGTGCTCAAAAGAGCGTTGGTAAAAGGGCCGGGAAGCAAGCCTCGTGTTTCTGGTACACTTGGATCAACAACTATTTCAATCGACTTAGCTTCACTAAGAGTGAGGCTGATGCAAAACTCAGACACTAAATTGTGGTGGAGGGTAAGCTTTTAATCATTTTTCTTTATGTTGATGTGATTTAATACTAACGGGTGATGAGTAGTTGATACACTCATGCAAAGAAGATCTTGCAAAGGGGAGTTTGAGATGAAGGATTTGGGTTCTCCTTCTCATTATTTCCTTGATTGGAAATATGACAATAGGAAGGTGAACCGTTTTGTGTCTCAATGCAAGCATGTCTTAGAGATACCGGAGAAGTTTCACATGCAGTTACAAGCTCTATCGACACTCCTTCCAGAAATTGAGGAAAGAGATGTTACATCGGCGTAGGTAGTGGATACCATTTATCAATAGCTGGTGGTTTACTGGATGTATTTAGCTAATACAAGACTGTATATGCTATGTGGCAAACCAAATTTTCGGGGCAATATCCGAGTATGGTTTATGGTGGCTGCATTGACGAATGAGGTGAATTTCATGGCTTCACGGATGCAAATTGGGCAGCCCAAAAGAAAGAAAGATACATCAGAGGATTTACCATCGGATCTACTAAAAGGCAGCTTCTTTGTACAACAGAAACAAAGATCCGTAAGGTCTGGGCCCAAATGGGAAGATAATACATGGCAGCAAGTTAAGCCGCATGTGAGGTTATCTGATGAGGAAGATCCCGTTGGTTTGTTCGGTTCACATTTAGATCCTATAGGGATACATTGTGATAATCAGAGTTGCATTAAACTCTCATTAATCATGTGTTTCATGATAGGATCTAAACATATTGATATCCGTCATCATCATATCGTAGATTATGTTCACTAAGATCATAGTGCTGCCAGACATTCCACGAAGAACAGAGCTGTACATTTCGATTTGAAGGGCACTACCAGGGCAGAATAATACCATAGAGGCAAGATCGTGGTGAAGGATAATCCCTATCTTTTTGAGAGGGAGTTTTGGGATTCAACAAGATGATGAGCTTAGTGAAAAGAGTCGCCTTCACTAAGTGGGCCCGCAGCTATTTTTGGCCTAAGTCTATTTTTAGACTATGTCTATTTTTAGACATGGTGATCATACTTCGAAGTTGTAGGATGCTATCAGGATGGTTGGTCAAGTCGTGAAAAATAGATGAAATTGTATTTAGAATATTAAATTTTATTCTGACAGGATCGTTGATCTAAAAGAAGTACGATTATTATTAGCTCTTAATAATAATCCAACAATAAACAACAACTTATTCTCTTGCACTTAATTTCGCTATAATGATTTGGAAAATCAATGTATCGAAAGAATTACACAATTCCTAGGGTTTACTAGTGGTTCATGCATGGAGGACTGGGCTTAGAACTGAAGTGGAAAAGTTATGACAGAGTTGGAAGAGTAGGCCGTGGAGTTGTATTCATGCATATTATATAATATTGAAGTATAATTTCTTTCAATTTTTCCATGAATTCAATTTATTTTCTAAATTTAGAGGTGTAGATCATTTTTTTTTCGTTTTTGAAAACTAAAACTTTTATTATTTTTTTCTTTCTCTAAACTTTAATTGTATATATCATTTTGTCCCATGTTGATAGCTTGAAGGAGAGGAATATGTAAGGTTTTCTCATCTACCAAGGTTCACTTTCAAGGGACATGTTTAGCCCTCTTTGCTAATAAGGTTTGAAGGGTAAACACTTTCAATCGTGAATATGATACAAATTACTCCAACTTATTCCAACTCAGTGAGTAATTCATAATCAAATTTATATATATGAAAAATTATTCCAACTTATGACAAGAGCCACATGGTGACAATAACAATGCTTTTGTCTCTTGTATACATACATTTTTTTCATGTAAAATAAAATACATAGAATATAAAGAAAATGGCAATGCATCCATTTGACTTAAATCTTGATTTTGACTTTTCTATTTTATTGATTCTCTCATTCCATAATCAAAATCCAATATTTAACACTAAATAATATAATTTTCTTAAAAAAAAGTTTAAAACAAAATCTCAACTTTAAATAATCACATATTATTTCTAAAAATAAAATTAGAACAAAACTATATAAATATATATATTTTTTATTTATTTTGAATTTTTTTTTATCTTATTTTTTAATTAATTATCTATTTAAACTATAGTTTATTCTTATAATTAAAATATATACTTATACTTAAAAATATTTATATATATATATATATTTAATATATTAGAAGTATTAAGAACTAATTTAATAGTTTAATATATTAGAAGCAATATATAAGTATATGCATTTTTTATTTATTTTCACTTTTTTATTATATTTTGAATTTTTTTTTTTTATTCATAGGCCATAATTTTATAAAAGATTTAAAATAAATTATTATATTGTTCATATAAATAAATTTTATTTTTATTCATAGTTAAAGTTGTAAATTTTTATTCATACAAACAAAAGTGTAACTTAAAAAAATAAAAAAATATTATTATTTATACAGTTAAGCATTTCTTTTAAAACAATATTCTATCTTAAATTCATTTTATTTTCTATATTTGTACCTATATTTTATTTTTTGACTAATATTTACACTTAGACATAGTGTTAGTAGTTAAATGGGTTGTCTTGGTTATGAGAAAGAACATATATTAATGTAAAGTGCTACTATGTTAATGTAAATCACATAATAGGCCCCTACAATATATGTGGAA
The DNA here is from genome assembly GCA_034641835.2 of Pinus albicaulis. Lineage (NCBI taxonomy): Eukaryota > Viridiplantae > Streptophyta > Pinopsida > Pinales > Pinaceae > Pinus > Pinus albicaulis. Next base: position 139,981,521 of record CM076581.1, read on the forward strand.
TAGTTGGTGGAACTAACACTTCCAAAATCATAGGCTCAAGTGTTCTTAACAAAATTTGGCAAATATGGTAGTTAATTTTCAAACAACTTATTAGATTGGAATTTTGGTGATTATTGAAGTGTGCACTGCCCAAGAAAAATGATGAAGAAAAAGAATTTACACGAGAATATTTTTTACGAAGCCCTAGATACCCGGATGTTTTAGAAAAATATCAACTATAATCAAAATCTATGGGCTTCACACAAGCTTATAATTCGATTAACAATTTGTTTATATTAAATTTGATGATCGGCGGTATTATTCGGGAAAGGAATGAAACGGACCTATGGAAAATCCTTCATCTATTACCAAAAAGAGATATATTGGAAACTTTGACCAAGTTATCCTCTCGAAACAAACCATTCGAGACAAGAATCAAGATGTCAAAGGTCATGTATATGTTCCACACCACTTTTAAGACCATCAAAACATCAAAGGCATTTGATAAGCTTCAATAGGTAAATTTGTTTACTAATAAAAGTGCAACAAGAGCTTTCCCAATTAGAAAGGATTCTAGAGAATGCATGTGCTCAAATCTTGAAATAACCAATCTAATCTTTGGAAGAGAAAATCAAGAAAGATTTCCCTAGAAATTAAAGAGAAAAACCTCGAAATATTTCTCAAGATATGGAAGAGAAAAAAATGTTCAAGCAAATAATTAACGTGTATTCAATTAGTTATACCATTACCATGTTAGTAACAAAAGGTAAAATAATAACTATCAATTTCCTAAGCAAACTAAGAGGAACAACTTATACATGGCCATTTATTCACTTTAGAAATTGAAGCACTAAATTTGTTGATGTATGATATCATTAAACATGGATTATTCCATGCCAAAACCAGAGAGAAAAATATGCCTATCGATACAAGTATAGTACTCTGCGGTGGTTAGTGCTGAGATTCAACAAGATGATGAGCTTGGCGAAAAGAGTCGCCACTAAGTGGGCCCGTAGGCTTGGCGCAAGTTCATTTTTAGACATGGTGATCATATTTTAGTGGGTTGAAGGAATTACGCAATTCCTAGGGACACGGTGGTTCATGCATGTGGAGGAATCGCTAGGAACTGAAGTGAAAAAGTTATGACAGTTAGAGAGTAGGGTTCATGGAGTTGTATTCGCCAATTCAAGACTCAGCTTGAGCTAGTTGTATCTAGTCTAATCCAAATGATTAATTAGTGAGAGGTAGTGTGAATTAATTAGTTAATTAATTCACAAATAATAACTCATTAATAAACCGAACAATACGCTAACTACAAAGTATGTTAGATCGAGTGGAGACCCAAAGGGAGAGATAAGTGAAAGGGTGTGGACTATCTCTGTTGTGACTATAGTGATGCATTGATTGTCACACACACATTGGAGTTTCCAATGAGGATTGCGCAGTCAAGGAAAGGGTAATTCGAATTCATTCAGAAATGGCCTTTCCTCGTTGTGGATTATGTGAGGTGGAGGCGTGCTAGGCAGTGGCAAGAAATTAGCGCATGGGTTTGTAGATTTCTCTATTAGTGTGTGACGCATTGATTGTACTAAGAGCTTGATGTACTAAGCTTTGCATGAGATTGTTACATGATATCCGTGATACATAATATATGATAGGTTTTCAATCTCAGTTTTCCGTTAAACAATCGTGTTATGTGCAATTGTTTTTATTTATGCTTCACATGTGTTTTACCACTTTCCACAAAATATTAATAGTGGAATGATTATGTATTTTGTAAGAAGTTAAATATTATGAGCTCAGGGGAATCTACATGTATGCATGCTTAGGTGTATATAATTTCTATATGTTTATCGAGCGTTGTTAATTATTGAATATTGCAATTGTGAAGAATTGTTGAGTTTGTGCCGGTGGACAATTCGAATTTGTTTCAAAAAATTCATGGTGCAAGTTGAGTATACATTGAAATGTCTTTTAATGGGTTGCGATTGAGTATGCCCTTGATGGGAGCTCGAATTACATAGCCCGGAAGGATAGGATGGAGGCGATACTGGAGGATAATGGATTGAAGGAGTTCATCGATAGTGATGTCCCTAAGCCGGATCTAGTGATTCTGCAGATTACTTGACGCATGGCAAAAGAAGATAGCAAAGACAAGAAGAATTGTGTTGGAAGGTGTGAAGGACGAGCAGGTGTCCAGCTCACAGAGCTACCCATTCTTAATGTGGAAGGCTTTGACAGATTTGTTCCAAAGCAAAGACACGAGGGCATACCAAAGATAAGCTCGTAAAAATAAAAATGGAGAAGGGCGTACAATATTCCATAATATCTCTCACGAAGTTTGTCCATCAGAGAGATGAACTGGGAAGTGTGGGGATTAATGTTGATGATGAAAAATTGGTGAGCTTGTCTCTCCTTGGCTTCCGAAGAGTTGGCATATGAAGACTCTCAATGGACGAGAGAAACTTCCTAGATGGGAGCAACTTTGGTCGGATCTCTGCAGGTGAGGAGATAAGGCAGTGGTACTAGGATGGCTCTTCATCAAAGAATAAAGATGAAGAGAATTGCGCTTTGGCTGCCAAATCAAGGAAAGGGAAGGGAAGATATTTCCTTCAAAATCCGAAACTAAAGGAAAGAAGCAGATTTACCCAAGGTGAAGTGTTTTCATTGTCATGAACATGGGAATTTCGCCACTAATCGCCTACGTAAGAAGAAGAACAAGAAGAAGACTGAGTCGTTAAAATGGAAAGGCCTTAGCTCGCAATTTGAAATTGATTCCTCTTTGATCGCATGCTTGGTTTCAAGCTATATGGGATCGGTGTGGTATCTTGATAGTGGTGTATCTTTCCATATGACGGAGACAAGGAGTTATAGTGACTTGGAGGAGAAGGACTTCCCGTATGTGTATAGAGATGGGCGACGATACGATACATTGCGACCAACATTGGGACCATTACCTTAAGAGGGAGTCCAATAATCCATTCTGTTGAAGGATGTTATGCATGTCTTCTAAGTCCTAAGAAGAACTTGGTCTCAAATTTCGCAATGTTGGAAGACAAAGTACAGGATAAGCTAGTGAGCAAAAACCTCCCTTTCACATGCAAAACAATAGGTGTAAAACTGAGAAGATAGGGATTTGAGTTAAGAATCTCTACAAGCCGGGAGGTAGATGGTTGTGTCAGTAATGGTAGCAGTGCTTAAGAGGTGGTGAGCCGATGAGGGTGAATTATGGCACAGAGATTAGGCTTATTCACCATGGCGCTTTGAAGATTTTGGCAGATTTCTACCGGACTTCCTGCTGGCAATTATGCGAAATACAGACTGGCAAGGGATGTACTATGGGTAAGTTTGTGAAGACCACCTTTCATGAGAAGGAGAACCGTGCCTAAGTGGTCCCGGGAGAGAATTCCACACGTACGTGTGTGGACTTTTTTGTTGCTTCCAACAACAAAACACATGTATTATGTTATATTTAAGGATGACTATTCTCGTAGATGTTGGATATTCTTCATGCAAAAGAAGAGTGAAACGTTCTCAAAGTTTTGTGAGTTCAAATAATTGGAGGAGAAGGGATCTGGGAAGCAAGTGAAAGCTCTACGTAGTACAATGGTGGTGAATACATCTCGGGTGAATTCAAAGACTTCTCTAGAAAAGAAGGAATTCCGAAGAGAACTTTATAGCGCCTCATAACCCACAATAGAATGGGGTCAGAGAGAACAAGAACAATGATCATGGGTGCCGTGACGAGCGATGCCGCATGACCAGGGCCTACCGATGCACTTTGTAAGGCAGATGCAACACCGTTGTTTATGTGCAAAACCATTGTCCTCATAGAGTACTTGGCATGAGTAATAACTAAGAAGCTTTTACCGGTAAGAAGCCCGATATTTCATTTGAAGATTTTTAGCTCATTCATTTACATTCATGTGTGACAAAGGATGCCAGAAGAAGCCGGAGCCGACCGGCAGGTTGGGATATTTGTAAGGCTACTTAAACACCCCATAATTATCATGTGTATTTGCCGACAAATATGATCAGTGGGTGCGACAGGATATAAAATTCAATGAGATGAAGCCATGGAGTTGTTGCTTGAGAGGGAGCTACACGATGAGAGGAACTTCATTGTTCCCAAAATGAGCCTCTAGATGTGGGATTAGCCACAGAGGGAGATTCATGTAGGAGGAGTCCACTCATGCAAGTAACCAAACATCGACAAGGTAGAAAGCGGGACTACGTAAGTTGAGAGACTGAAGCTTGATGCAAGACAATGTAGGAGTCCCTACATCACAAATAAGAACAGAGACAATCACTTGACTAATTTACTGATAAATGGATCTTATGAGAAAGTGTATCGACGTAGTAGCCATGTTATTTTGAAGAAGTAGTGCTAAGAGCCCACATGGGTAGATGCCATGGTGGAGGAGTATGACTCCACATCGAAAACAATGCTTGGGAGATTGTTCCAAGGTCAGGGAAATTAGTTGTAGGATCAAGATGGATCTACAAGGTAAAGCAAGTTGTTGATGGGAGGTCGAGAAGTATAAGGCAAGATTTGTTTCCCGAGGTTTCTCATAGATCGAGGGGATTGATTATGAAGAAAAACTTTGCACTGCCGCATGGTATTCTTCCATAAGGACCATCCTTGTTCTCTTAGCGCAGATGGGCTGGGTACATTCCATCGATGGATGTGAAGACTACATTCCTTAATGGATCATTGAGGAAGAGGTAAAGACAGTAGCCCGAAGGATTTGAGATCTTAAAGGGAAATGAAGTCAAGATGTGTGTGTGCTCAAAAGAGGCCGCTAGAGACAAGGTCACGTTTGGTACACTTGGATCAACAACTATTTCACTGGACTTGGCTTCTACCCAAGAGGAGTGCGGTATGCAAAAATGTACCAAATTGTGGTGGAGGGTAAGCTTTAATCATTGTTTTGCGCTTGATGATTTAATACTAACGGGTGATGAGCAAGCTGATACACTCATGCAAGGAAGATCTTAAAGGAGTTTGAGATGAAGGATTTGGGACTCCTTCATTATTTCCTTGGATTGGAAATATGGCAGCTTTAGGAAGGTGAACTATTTGTGTCTCAATGCAAGAGTGCCTCTGGAGATACTAGAGAAGTTTCACATGCAAGGCTACAAGCCTATCGACACCTCTTCCAAGAAATTAGAGGAAAGAGGATGCTACATCAAGAAAGGTAGTGGATGCCACTATTTATCAATGTTTCTGGTGTATTTCAAGCCATGTATTTAGTTAATAAAAGACCGAACATATGCTATGCGGTAAACTAGCTTTCAAGGGAACATATGAGTATGGTTTATGGTATAGACAGACGAATGAGGTGAATTTGCATGGATTCACGGATGTAGATTGGGCAGGCAGCCAAACATACAGAAAAAGCACATCAGGAGGGACTTTCAGTATCAGATCTATGGCGCTGTACAAAGAAACAAAGATTCGTGGCACTCACCTACGTAGCTGTATCACATGGCAGCAAGTTAAGCCGCATGTGAGGTTATCCGGATGAGGAAGATCCCGTTGGTTTGTTCTACTCACATTTAGATCCTATAGTGATACATTGTGATAATCGAGTTGCATTAAACTCGATTAATCATGTGTTTCATGATAGATCTAAACATATTGATATCCGGTATCATCATATTAGAGATTATGTGCAAGCTGAAGATCATGTTGTTTTCGCATATTCCTACTAAGATCGTAGATGTAGATATTTTGATGAAGGTGCTCACTCGCATAAAATTCGAATACCATAGAGGCAAGATCGGGGGTGAAGGATAATCCCTATCTTGTTGGAGAGGGAGTGTTGGATTCAACAAGATGATGAGCTTAGTGAAAAGAGTCGCTTCACTAAGTGGGCCCGTAGGCATTTTTGGCCCAAGTCTATTTTTAGACTATGTCTATTTCTAGACATATATCATATTTCGAAGGTGTAGGATGCTATTTGTGGATGGTTGGTCAAGTTGGAAAAAATAGCTGAATTATATTTTTAGAATATTGGGTGAAGTCTATTTATAGATCATTGATCTTGTAATAGAAGCAAGCGATTATTATTAGCTCTTAATAATAACTGGCCAATAAACAACAACAACTTATTCCTCTTGAGCACTTAATTTTAGTGCACGTATTTGGAAAATCATCGGGCTGAAGGAATTACACAATTCCTAGGGTTTACTGTGGTTCATGCATGGAGGACTCAGAAGAGAATAAGTGGAAAAGTTATGACAGTTGGAACAGTAGGTCATGGAGTTGTATTCAGTTTAACTCGCCAGGGATTCCGCTTGAGCTAGTTGTATCTAGTCTAACTAAATGATAAACTAGTGAGAGTGGAGTGAACTTAATTATATAATTGATTCACAAATAATAACTCATTAATCAACTCAACAATACAACGCTAACTACCGTGTTCGTTAGTTCCAAAGGAGACCCAAATATTTGAGAGATAGGTGAAAGGGCAAGATGGATTATCTCAGTTGTGACTATAGTGATGCATTGATTGCATCACACACACAAAGGGGAGTTTCCAATGAGGATTGCTAGCCAAGGCAAGGGTAATTCGAATTCATTCAGAGCTTATTTTTCACAGTGGATTGTGTAGTGGGAAGGTGTCAGTAGGTGGCAAGAAATCGCTGCATGGATTTGCGCATTTTTTTCGACATCGTGTGACGATTGATTGTATTGGAGAGCTTGATGTACTAAGTTTTGTATGAGATTGTTACATGATCTCCAAGGATACATAATATGATAGTCAGTTTCTGTGCCTTCAGTTTTCCCGTTAAACAACCGTGTTATGTGTGATTGTTTTTATTTATGTTTACATGTGTTTGCATTGACTTTCCACAAAATATTAACAATGGAATGATTTTATATTTTGCAAGTTAAATATTATGAGATCAAGGGATTCTGGATGTATGCATGTTTAGTGTATATAATTTCATTGTATTAGTGGTCCATGGAAATTTTGCAGTTTATTGATCGACTACATTTCTTTAGTATTTTAAATAGTTGCTAATTGGTTTTCAAGAAAAATGAAATGTTTAGCATGCAAATGTGACTTGCAAAGTTGCTAAATCTCATGGGCTGTTGCCTCTCTTGTTTGAGACCAATGGATTATTAGGCAAGAGCATAAGGATTTGTATTGTTTTTTTAGTTTTCAAATAAACAACGATGTTGTGCAACCTTCATGGAGGTGTAGATTCTATTGAGATTGGAACCAAAGTGAAAATGTTAGTTTTTCTTGCTTACATAGAAGATAAATCTTATATGAAGTTGTAATTTCTGAATCCATGATCTACCGAATTAATTGACCTAATTACATCCAACTCATGGAAATGGAAAGATCTAAAAGACCAAATCAAACTATGTATTTCAAAATACGTGCATGTTGTGAAACAATGAAAAAAACACTACAACTAGAAAAACAATAATAAAGGACAATCACAACCTCAATACCAAAACCATAAAAAATTGCAAGACACTTTAATTGGAAGACAAGGTAAGATGCATATTACAAGCATGTGTCTTTCAATTGTAAACAAGGTAAGATGCATATGCTACAAGCATTACACAAACTTTGTAAATCTTGAAAGAGCTAACTCGATTGACTAGTATGGAGTCTCTATATTTGTAAAGTGCAATACAAATTGGAAAAGCAGATCCCAAGATCCAAGCATGGGGTAGAATTAGATCAATGCTCATAGGAAAGGGAAAAACATAAGGTTCACAAATCTTTGAAAATAGACAACAAGATTATGAAATCTACATATATGTATTAGAAGTGAAATGGAAAATGGTATGTATGTATTAGAAGTCAATGAAGGGAATTTTTAATTTTGTTTTTTTTGTAAGCCTATTGAAAATGTGTTTTTAATTAAATAAACAAATTCAATATTTTTAAAAAAATTCTCAAAACTAAAACAAAATTAACATTTCAAAATACTATCACAACTACATTTACCATTGTGGTTGATATATGTCATATATATATATGAAATATATATACAACCACATTAATAAATATGGTTGATATAGGTTGATAATCATTTAGCAAACACATTAATAATTATTATATGTATAGTGTTAATGTGGCTATTAGAATTTGATTATTTGTACTTATTAATAACTATATATAAATAATAACAAACTATATACATATAAACATTAATATATTTAACAATAACAAAATTAATATAATATATGAATACTACTAATAATATCTATTTATCCCTCACCATTATTTTAATAATTAATATATATCTATTAACCTATTGATATAACTATCAATATATTTAAAATAAATCCATAAGAATAATATTAAACATAATGAATTAATATTATTAACCTTTAAGAAAATAGTATAATCCCTAAAATAAACATTAAGACCTAGGATTAATATTATAAACTTTATAATGAACATTATAAATCTATATGATTAATAACTAAAAAAATATTATTAAAATTCCAAAAATAAAATTAAATCTTAAAATTAATAATAAATGTTATAAAACATAAATCCTAAAAATTGATAAGTTTTAAAAAAATTAATATTAAATTCTAAAATTAATACCATAAACCATAAACTTAATATTAAACCCTAAAATTATAACCTTATAATTAATATTAAATAAAATAAAATTAACATCCTCGGAAATTTTCCTAAATTTAAAACAAAAATCAACCTCGGAAATTTTCCTAAATTTAAAACAAAATCAACCTTGTAAATATTACCACAGACGTTGTTGGACAATAAAGCGACGACCAAATAAATGGAAATTTCCATGTACCATTGGGGCTTCGAATATATCATCGTTGGCCGTCGAAATTGACTGCTGACTTTTACCAAAACAGAAATCCCAGTCTAGGGTTCAAATTGAAGAGTTCATCGACCGTCGAGCCATTTAACGCATAAAATTATTTCTGATTTTTATATGTTATATAAAATGTATTCCAGGCCTTGAGGGTTAATTTGTTGAATAGTTAGTTTCTGTAAATCTTTGTATTAAATTATATTTGCTGTCTGTTAACAAATTGACAGAAAGTGATATATATAAATCAACATTTTTTTTCTTTCTGAAAAAAAAAACAAATTGACAGAAAGTGATATATATATATATATATATTATTATTTTATATATCATAATAATTTTAAAAAATAAATATTATTTTTCTCATATAATAAATTTTTATTATCTTAAAATTTATATATATATTTATTATCTGGTTTATTAAAAATTACATTTTAATATAAATATTAAAATGAAATACTTTTATTTGCTTAATTCCTTTATTTTTATAAAAGAGAAACAAATCCAAATTTACTCAGCGCCATATGGATATTTTTACTGTCTCTTTTACTTGCTTGCATTTATTAAGGCCTCTTGCTTCGTTTATCAATCATCATACAATGACAAGACAATGGACACCAGTTATCAAATTGTCTTAATGTTATTTGGTTTATATATAATTAAAAATTCAACATTAAATTAATATTCATTTTAAACCTTCATTAAAAAAAATAATAATGTTATTTTTGGGTCTATTGTGATGGTCTTTTCCATCATTGCAGTATATAAAAGTATTAATCATTGAATTTATAATTTTCAGGGAAAAAAGATTATTATAAATTATGTTTTTTAAAGAAAATTGTGCTTTGAAAGTTTTAATAATTGTATGTTTTTTTTTTAATGGTATTAATTAGACTTGTAATTATATTTGAAAAGAATACTATATTTCACTACTTTCAAGAACTCATTGCAATTATTTAAATGATTTGACTAATTACCTTAAAAAAAAATAGAGATTTGTTGTATGTGAGGAATATCATCTCGAATAAAAGAATAAATAGTCTTTATTAAATTCTTCTATATGATTTCTAGAATATAGACTATTGGCATCTTAGTGAACTTCATCACCTATGTGTATTTGTGCAAATATAAGGAGCTTTATGGTTAAGACAATTTTTTTTTTGAAGTTTATAACTTGATACATTTAGAAACGTGTTGTGTGAAGTATATATAAAATTTTAAATTATTTTTAGCTTTCTTATGAAAAATTAGTTTAATTTAACATATTAGTATTGAAATATAATTCTTTTCCTTCAATTTTTGCCTATGAATTCAATCCATTTTCTCTAAAAGTAGAGGTGTAGATCATTTTTTCTCCTTGTTTTGGAAAACTAAAACTTTTAGTTTTTTTTTTTTTTCCTAAACTTTAATTGTATATTTCATTTTGTCCCATGTTGATAACTTGAGTGATAGGAATATGGTTTGTTTTCAAGAGACATATTTAGCCCCTTATAATAGTTTGAAGGGTAAACATCCCTCAATCTTAAGTATAATACAACTTATTCCAACTTATTCCAACTTATGATTAATTCACAATAAATTTTATATATATAAAAATTTATTCCAACTTATGACAAGATCCATGTGGTAGCAATGTCAATGCTTTTGTTTATATATATATATATATATATATATATATATATATATATCTATATATATAATACAAAGACAATGACAATGCATCCATTAGATTTAAATCTTGATTTTGAATTTGTTATTTATTAATTCTCTGATTCTATAATCAAAATTCATGTTTAACGCTAAAATAATATAATTTTCTAAAATTAAGTTAAAAAAAAATCCCAACTTTAATAATCAATATTATTATTATTTTCTAAAAAATAGAACAAAAACTATATAAGTATATGTTTTTATTTGGTTTGAATTATATATATATATATATATAATTTATTCTTATATTTTAATTGAAAATATATATATATGTATATAAAAAATCGATTCTCAATGTTTTTATCAATTTTAAATTAATTTATTAATATATTAAAAGTATTTTGAATCTATTTATTAATTTAATATATTACTATTGATTTAATGTATTAGAAGTAATACATAAGTATATGTTTTTTTTCTTGTTTTCGATATTTTTTATTTATTATATATATATATATATATATATATATATATATATATATATATATATATATATATATATATATATATATATATATATATATATATATATATATATATATATATATATATATAATTTTAAAATAAAATATTTACATATAAGTAACTTTTATCTTCAATTAAAGGTGATTTAAATAATAAGTAAATTAATATTAGTGAATCGTTGTGTATGTTTTTGCTTTCCGTCCTCATCGATATCCGGCTTCTCTCGTTATATTTAGCAGTCCGGGGTTTCACCATGACAAAACCCGTAACTCGGACGCAAGGTAAAAGTGCCGACCGCTCCATCCAATGTCTCTCCGAGGCCCAACAAGAGAGGCCAGGAAAACTAATGAGCAGTGTTATTGACATTCTGCCCAAACATATACGGTTACTGCCCCTCCGCATATTCAAAAAGGATACAGAGTTGGGAGAAGGTAATTTACCGATGAGGTTGAGGCTCAACAACAACAAGATATGATGGATTTTCTCCGACTCCCGGTAGTACTCGAGTGTATTTCTCTTTTTCAAAGAATCTATTAAAATGTATTTGAAGTTTAAGTGTGTTCTCGCCAAAGCCTTGATGAGTATGAAGGACTGTGAAGTCTACTTCCTTTTCTTTGACCTTCATCATAAAATGTGACATGAGCTCAATGACAAAGACTCAAATGCAAGAGGAATGCCGTAATTGGACGAATTGGGAGGAGCAGCTTTGTGAGCGATAAAGGTGGAGATGTCAAGTCCTCACGTAAAGACCCGTATTCTTCCTGAGCGGATAGGGACTCGTCTGCTTTCTAGTTTTTTGTATGTTTTTTGTCAATCGAACTTATCACCGTAGTTTCATATAAATATTATACATAGCCGAGTAGTACATGCCGTTACCGAGAGACTGAAATAGTACCAATTTTGGTTAGCTTTAATCCTTATAAGATGGCCAATGCACTGGGTTTCCTTCTATGTGCTGGAGGCGCATATTTTTGGTTGTATATATTTAGCAACTTTTCAATCTAATAGAAAAATTCAAGTCCTACGGAATTCACAAAAAAAAAAAAAACTAATATTAGAGGCACATCTAAAGGAACAAAAGAAGTCATATAATCCCAATAAATGAATATATGATAGTTAAAGCCGTAAATTTTATTTAGACAAACACAAATATATATATATATATATATCATTTTTAGGTTCAACTGGTTAAGTAAGTCATTCATGTATGATCATTTCCATGAGTATCGTAACCGACTAATTTCTCATGATTTTGAATAGTCCACTTAGCACTCATTGCATCTAAAGGTGATAAGAATTATTTTTTCCCTATCGAAAAATTATAATTTTCATTAAGTTTGAAAATTACATGTTGTAGATGCATTGCATATGCATATTGTGATTGTTGTCACTTACATTTAGTTCCTCAAATTCTCGTGTACACCAAACTCTATAATGTAGCATAATTACAATAATTACAATATTTAAACCAGGTATGTCCATATCGTTTTATCAAAATTGTCAAAAACTATCAAAATTGTGTCTATTTCAGATCATCTATCCTCGCTGCTATCAAGCCGTTCTATGAATGGACGATGATGATAGTCAAGTGTTGTGTGTCATCTATTCCTCTATGTGCCGTGGTGCCCCCAGGGTTGGACCACCGCCTCCTTGGAAAGCTTGTCGAAATGCAGCTTGAGTTCCCTATATATATGAGAGCAAGATATAGATGTGAATTGATCTTTTAAATGTCAAATATCTTCTAAAATAGAAATAAGAGGAAGTAAGATGACATGATGCATCTTTATTGAACCAATTTATGATAATTTTGAATTGCCAAAGTCTTGAAGGTGTAGGATGTTATGCTCTAATGCAAATCAAGTAGATGGAAAAGAGTAATAAGTTTAGCAAAGTTGTTTGTTTTGGGTCCTTAATCTATCTTGATTCTCAGAGGCAGGCCGATGAGAGAGAAATAGAAGCGCCTCCACTACAACCCAATGGTTGTGCATCCATCGAAATAAGCCCAAGGTGAATTGAAATTTATGACTTCGTGAAGGATATTCGGGAGGTCTCGGGGGGATCATCTTCGGGAATGCATGAGAAGCTAGATAAGATGTTGGAATTAATCAAATGCCGAGTGGGAGACGATCATTAAAATAGATGCATTCCTTGTACGCTAGATGCCCTACCGTACAAGGAGTGGGGCTCCTAGCTTTGTTTGTAGAGGCAGAGCTCCACCAAGATTGCCATGCCCTCTTTAAGTTCAAAGCTCGCTAAGATAGATTGATGCCCATATCGAGCATACGGATGTCCAGAGTTCTAATAGTGGATCTTCAAGAAGGATGAGGTGTTCAATGGATTTAGAGTCATTTCGGCAGTGTACACTGGGTGGGTCCATGAATGGAACATTTGATAAGGTTATCCATGGAAGGAGGAATGTTGTTTAGTGAAAACCATGAATAGTCTCAGGCGAGGAGGGGCCTGTGAGGCTTCCAAATGAGATGCCACCACCATTCTCTTCTTGAGGGAGATGATCTAGGTATATTTCAGCAGTATCCATCTTTTGGTGTATAGATCTTGGATTTGCTGGGCCCAAATGATTTTATCGTCCCCTGCCTATTCGAATATGACATTCCCCGCCAAGCAGCCGATGTGTAGGTCTGCCAATCATGTTGCGTATGCCCCGGAATACCAAGTCCGATTGCGCTTTCCATCCTTGTGTATAGATAATCGTGGTTTGTGGCTCAACAATCCGAGCAATGTATTGAATGCCTTGTTAAGCCGTATGGTTGATGATCGAAAGGTAGAATGTGTGTATTTCCGGTTCGACCAGTGGATCTATACCAATACGAGCTTTATTCCATGATCTGATTCTCCAAGATAGTCCATTCGATATGAGGCAAGGATGTGATGACCGCTTTCCAAATGGATGATATGTTGCGATGATTCCATACAAGTAACCGGATCCACCAAATATATTCATTGGCCGAATATACTTCGTATAGACCACATGTGTCCTCGCAGATTCTTAGTTGTCATGATTTCCCATCCCATTTTAGTAGCAAAGGATTTTCAAATGTGTCCATATTTTTGATGCCCCTGCTTCCCATTTTTTGGGAAAGGCTATGTTATCCCATTTAACCCATGCAAATGTTCGAATTTCTCGCCGATACATTCCCGAGAAATTTTTTACACAAGCTTGTTGAATGCGAGAAATGATGTCTGAGGTGGGGACCAAGTCAGAGGCATCCAATACAATGTGGGTGGCTTCAAGACAAACATTTGAGAAGGGTTAGCCTATTGGCCTGAGATAACCACTTGCAGTGCCAAATACCAATGTGTTTTTCCAATTTTGGCTGCCAACTCCCGCTTTGCACACGATAGTCCAAGGGTTTCAATCTAAACCTGGGCAACTGAGACCATCCTCAAGGTCTGCTAGAGGGGAAAAGGAAATCAAGGGAAATTCCTTTCCCCGAGGAGCATCCGCTAATGGTGATGGTAGATTTTAAGGCATTGCATTTCATGCTTGTGGTTGTAATGGGGTTCCAAAGTACATCAGCAAAAGATAGTATATCACCAATAGATCCATTGAGTAGAATGAGGACATCATCTACAACAGCGAGCGAGTGAGAGTGCATCCCTCGGCTAATCTAATACCGAAGTCACCCAATTGTTTCTCATGGCCACTTGGCCTACGCTGTTTCCATAATGAGAAGAAAGAGGAGGGTGAAGGGGAATCATTGACTTAAGTCCTCTTTTGAGTGGAAGAAAGGAGATGCACAACCATTGATGAGAAGATCAAGGAAACATTGTGATGCAACACATGATCCATTTGATGAAATTGTAGGGCAAGCCCAAGTGTCTGAGAATCATTTGGATGTAGATCCAATTTTCTCGGTCGAATGCCTTGGCAAGATCCAGCTTGAGGATGATAATTTTGAAATTTTTGTGTTTGATGGAGTGCAACACCTCCTCGTGCAAGTACAATAGCTTCATGAATTTGGTGATGGTGTAGGAAGGCAAATTGTTTAGGTGAAATTTCCTTAGAGAGAATGGGCTTGATGCAATTTGCAATGATTTTGGCTATGATCTTGTAGATGCAAGCAGTATTAGGAGATAGGTCGGTAATCGTGAGAAAAACTGTTGATCATCGATTTGTGGATAAGGGCTATGAATGTAGCATTGAATGCATCATATAGTCTTCCAAAGAGGTTCTACATTCTTCGACACTGCTGAGGATGTCCCGTCCATGACATCTGAGAAAGCCAAGTAAAATTCAATTAGCCAATCAGTCCGGTCCCGGCTTTGTCTCCGGGAACCATTTTAAGGTGTCCTCAAGTTCCGTAGAGTGATTGGTTTCCATTAATAGATCTTCTCAAACTTCCCGATCCAAAAACTAATTTTAGGAAGAGACTAGCCACTCTAATAATTCAGATTTGTATTAGCAGGGCTTTATATAGGTCACGAAAGTGGTCGATTCCCATTTGAGCTATTGATGGAAGTTGGGGTTTGGTTATCCTGTTGACTTTTAGTGACCAAATGGTGTTGATAGCTTTACGTCCATTAGCAAATTGGTGGAAGAATTATAGAGCATCAGTCTCAAATTTTAGCCGCATGGCTCTACTCTCGAAGGCGCCAACTCTTCTGCTCTGAGAATCCGGCACGACTGACATCAACCGTGATGTGCATGGGATCCGTTTTGTCTAGAGCATGTCCTATACCTCGTGGCCGCTCCACTCCTAAGGGCCTATTCAAGCTTTATTCAAGGTGTCCTTCATCCTTTTTTCTTTGTCTCTAGCCCATGATTTAGTTAATTTCGATGGCATTCATCTTTGCAAAAGAAAAGTGGCAAAGAGGGGAGATTGAATATGCTTTGGATGAGTAGTCCAATACTTGTTACCAAATCAATGTACTTCTGACAAAGCACCAAGTAGCATTGAATTTGAGACTATAGGTTTCTTCGATAAGGTGCAAGTTCTAAGTATATAGGATAGTGATCAAAGATCCCACCGTGCCAACCCATTGTCGATAAGATATGCCCGAGCTAGTGAGATTTTCATGAATCAAGAATCGCATCAAGTCTCCCTTTGACACCAAGGCCTCCCTAGTTATTTGGTTGTTCCAAGTGGAGTGAAGTTGGGCCATAAGGATGTCAATCAGATGATGGGATTCTAGGATTTGTGCCATTTCAAAGAGGCCAGGGATCAACATTTCATGCAAGTGCACCTATGATTCATCCAAGCCCGTAGATAAATTAATATCCTCACCTATGACGAGATTGTGTGCGTATAAAGAGAGGTAAGCCGAGAATATTGTGCCAAAGGTTAAGCGGAATGAACATGGTGCATATATGTTGATGAGGTGGTGTGCAGCTCCAACATCCGATGAGAAAATTTCAATCCCAAGAAATCCGTCCCCACCCTATTGGTTTTGGATTCTTATGGTTCGAGGATTGGTGCCACTAATACTCCCCTCCCCCCCCGTGATCATCCTCGAGCATCCAAGGACTAGAAGATCTAACCAAGGCAGATAGCTTGAGTGAGATTATGTCTCGGTGAGGAGTCCCGTAGGCTTCTTGTAGAAAATCCACATCGTTGGGAGTGTAGTAGTAATCTACGAGGGCCAATTTCTTTTCAGGCTAGCCAACCTCGATGCTTGAAGGAAAGTATTTTCATGAGGTAACCATGGATGGGTCGTTCGAGCTCTAAGGACCCCTTCAAGGCATTTGTTTTCCTCTTCAAATATCTGTGACTACTTGTATTATAGCTTTGGACATATTAGAATGTCGACTTCGACTGTGTGTTTTGTTCGAATTCGATCGATGAAATAGCCCGCCAAGCCTTCGATGAGGGGGAAATGAATGAGTGAGTGACTTGAAGTTGGTAGGGATGGGGTGGAGAGTATCCGAAGATGATATAGAGGAGGTGTGGGGGGAGAGATCGGAATGGAGGAGGATCTCTGGGAGGCAAGTGGGATGGGTGGAGGGACCGGTGAAAGATACGAAGGAGTAAGGACAGAGGGGTAAAGGGGGATGATAAGCAATGTGTGATTGTGGAAACAATGCAGTGTAAGAGAAATTAAGAGATGCAGGATAGACTATGGAGAAGTACCCGACGCCCGCCCGGCAGCGCAGGGCCCGAGCTCCGTCATCCGAGGTGAGGGAGGTCCGAGGGGGGACAGAGGAGGGCTTGGGCCCTAATCCGGTCTTCTTCCCTTTGCGTCGATCCTCTCAAGTAGCTTTGACTAAAGAGGGAGTGGTTGGTGGTAGTATGGTCTATGCATGGTCCGAATCACCAACTATATTAGCACCTTCCAAAGAGTGGACAATCCTTATATAGGTGCCCGACTTCATGACATCTTTGGCATCCGGATGGAACTCCTTCAT
Source organism: Pinus albicaulis (assembly GCA_034641835.2). Lineage (NCBI taxonomy): Eukaryota > Viridiplantae > Streptophyta > Pinopsida > Pinales > Pinaceae > Pinus > Pinus albicaulis. The sequence goes on from CM076581.1 coordinate 139,998,862, forward strand.
AATCTAGGATTTGTATTTTGACAAAATGCCTCCATCTCAAGCAGGGATTTCCTTCTTAGCCCATCTCTCTGTATCCAAGTGTATCGTTGTCCTTGCCATTGTCATGATGCTAGAGGTGAGATAAGATTCTTCATGATACAAATAGGCCGAGGGTGTTGCCAATGTGCCTTGATTATGTCCTCGACCGTAAAATGATGTTTCCTTCCAAGAAAGCATCACTAAGGTTAACGTCATAATATTTATAACATATCTACAACCTTCAGATGAGATTATTATTTTCCTTATAAAAAAACATTAACATTTTACAACATCCTTGATCATAGAAATATTTTCTACTATTTAAACTATAAAAGAATCTATAAAAGAATGTGGATTAAAATCTATACGATGAACCGAAGAATCCTCAACTAAATCTTTCACCCATCCTCAGGAAACCCAAAGAAGTTGTATCGAAAAAGCACAAAAAGCTTGTTACCATCCTGAACCATACAAATGACAATAGGGAGACGATTTAAAAAGGCCTCCCAACTAAGCCCACAACGATTTAAAACCGATCCCTTCCCATTCCGTGAAAAAACTAGCATGGACATGGACTTAAGCTCAGCATACTAAAAGAAGGAAAAAAAAATTACATATTAATTTGAAAATATATTGTTTTTTAATAAGAAGATATTTATGAGTGTACCTCGCTGAATTCGCGGGGAACATGACCACGCAGATGTGAAAGAATTATAGCGTGGGATTATCTTTAAAGGCGTCGGGTACAATTTAATATATTGGATTTCATTTCTCACTCGTATTCCGTGAAATTATATCTTTTAGTTTTTCGTTTTGGTATTTTGACGGTTTTGGGAGAAGTCATTGCAATTATTTAAATGATTGCATATTAAATTCCTTCTATATTGTGCCTGTGCCACTATGCCTAGCTTTATGGTTTGGAAGGTAATATTCTTTTACTAGAAATTTTATACAACTTGATATATATGTGTTGTGTGATGTATATAAAGAATTTTAAATTATTTTTTATTTTTATATGAAAAAATAGTTTAATTTAATATATAATATTGAAGTATAATTTTCCAATTTTTGCCTATGAATTCAATATATTTTCTAAATTTAGAGGTATAGATCATTTTTTTTTTCGCTTTTGAAAACTAAAACTTTTATTATTTTTTCTTTCCTTAAAATTTAATTGTATATATCATTTTGTCCCATGTTGATAGCTTGAGTGAGAGGAATATGGGTTGTTTTCTCATCTACTAAGGTTCAATTTCAAGGGACATGTTTAGCCCCTTACACAAGGCTTGAAGGGTAAAACACCCTCAATCGTAAATATGATACAAATTACTCCAACTTATTCCAACCGATGACTCGATTCATAATCAATTTTATATATATGAAAATTATTCCAACTTATGACAAGAGCCACATGGCAGACAATAACAATGTTTTTGTCTCTTTTGTATACATACATTTTTTTCTATGTAAAATAAATACATAGAATATAAAACAAAATGGTAATGCATCCATTTGACTTAAATATTGATTTTGATTATTTTATTGATTTTCATTCCATAATCAAAATCCAATATTTAACATCAATAATATAATTTTCTAAAAATTAAAAAAAATCTCAACTTTAACAATCAATATTATTATATTCTAAAATAAAATTAGAAAAAACTATATAAATATATATATTTTATTTATTTTGAATGTTTTTTTTTATATATTTTTTTAATTAATTGTTTATTTAAACTATAGTTTATTTATAATTAAAAATATATAATTTAAAAAATATTTATTCATATATATAATTTTTTTCTGCTTTATCCAAATTTATTTATTAATTTAATATATTAGAAGTATTAGGAATCAAATTATTAGTTTAATATATTAAAAGTACATTTATATATGCATTTTTTATTTATTTTCAAATTTTTTATTATATATTTTGAATTTTTTATTTATTTAAAATATAATTTTATAAAAAATTTAAAATAAATTATATTGTCTATATAAATGATTTTTATTTTTATTCATAGTTAAAGTTGTAACTTTTACTCATATAAATGTGTGTAATCTCTTAAAAATAGAAAAATATTATTAGTTATACAATTAAGCATTCTTTTAAACAATATTCTTATCTTAAATTTATTTTATTTTCTAGTATTTGTAACTATATATATATATATATATATATATATTATTTTCACTAATATTTACACTTGCATTTATTAAAAATAGTAGTTAAATGGGTTGTCTTGTTATGAGAAAGAACATATATTAATGTAAAGTGCCACTATGTTAATGTAAATCACATAATAGGCCCTTACAATATATGTGGAATAGCTAAGTAACCAACACTTCCAAAACAATATATGTGGAATAGTTGGTGTAACCAACACTTCCAAAATCACAAAGCCTGGGTGTTCTTAACAAATTTGGGAAATATGGTAGTTAATTTTCAAATAATTATTAGATTGGAATTTGGCAGATATTGAAGTGTGAAGCTCTTCCAAGAAAAATGATGAAGAAAAAAGACTTTTACACGAGAATATATTTTTTACAAAGCCCAAGATACATGGATGTTTTAGGAAAATATCAACTATAATCAAAATCTATGGGCTCTACACAAGTTTATAATTCGATTAACAATTTGTTTATACAATTTGATGATCGCTGTGCTATTTGGAAAGGAATGAAAATGGACCTATGGAAAATCCTTCATCTATTACCAAAAAGAGATATATTGGAAACTCAACAATTCTATCCTCTCAAACAAAACCACTGGGCGACAAGGAATCAAGATGTCACAGTCAAGGTATATGAAAGTCCCACACCACTTTTAAGACCATCAAAACAACAAAGGTATTTGATAAGCTTCAATAGGTAAATTTGTTTACTAATAAAAGTGTGCCAAGAGCTTTCCAATTAGGAAAGGATCTAGAGAATGTATGTGCTCAAATTTTGAAATAACCAATCTAATCTTTCGAAGAGAAAAAATCAAGAAAGATTTCCTAGGAAATTAAAGAGAAAAACTCAATATTTCTCAAGATATGGAAGAGAAAATGTTCGGGCTAAACAATTAACATGTATTCAATTAGTTATACCATTACCATGTTATAACGGTAAAATAATAACTATCAATTTCTTAAGCAAACTAAGAGGAACAACTTATACATGGCCATTTCTTCACTTTAGAAATTGGAAGCAATTAAATTTGTTGATGTATGATATTTCATTAAACATGTGATTATTCCATGCCAAACTGTGAGAGAAAAATATGCCTATCGATATAAGCATAGTACTCGTGTGGTTAGTGCTGAGATTCAACAAGATGATGAGCTTAGTGAAAAAGAGTCAGCTTTCACTAAGTGGGCCTGTGCTATTTTATATAAGCATATTTTTAGACATGGTGATCATATCTTCAAGGTCGAAGGAATTACGCAATTCCTAGGTTTAATAGTGGTTCATGCATGGAGGACTCAGCTTAGAACTGTATGGAAAATTTATGAAAAAGTTGGAAGAGTAGTTCATGGAGTTGTATTCGCCTTTAATTCAATTAGACTTGGCTGAGCTAGCTGTATCTAGTTTAACTAAATGATACACTAGTGAGAGGGAGTGAATTAATTAGTTAATTAATTCACAAATAATAACTCATTAATCAACCGAACAACACAACGCTTAACTGATGCGTGCATGTCAGCTTCCATGGAGACCCAAGAGAGAGATAGTGAAAGGGCAAGGGGACTCATTCGTTGTGACTATAGTGATGCATTGATTGTATCACACACACATTGAGTTTGAAGAGGATTGTTAAATAAGGCAAGGGTAATTCGAATTCATTCAGAGATATTCTTCTTACATGGATGCGAGGAGGCAAGCAAGGTGTGGCAAGAAATCGTTGCATGGATTTGCGTATTTCTTCGATTAGTGTGTGACGATTGATTGTATCAGAGCTTGATGTACTAAGCTTTGTATGAGATTGTTACATGATCTCCAGGATATAATATATGATAGCTTTGGTTTTCAAATTCAAAGCTTTCCCATTAACAATCGTATTATGTGTGATTGTTTTTATTTATGCTTCATATGTGTTGCAATTGCCTACAAAATATTAATAGTGGAATGATTATGTATTTGCAAGAAGTTAAATATTATGAGATCAGGGGAATCTAGATGTATGCATGCTTAGTGTATATAATTTCTACATGTTATCGTAACAATGTTAATTCTTGAAGATTGGAAATTGTGAAGAATTGTCGGTTTGTAAGCTGGTGGACAATTCCGAATTTGCTCTGGTAAAATTCCTTGTGCGTGTTGAGTATACATTGAAATGTCTTTCAATGGGTTGCGATTGGAGTATGCCCTTGATGGGAGCTCGAATTACATAACTCGGGAAGTATAGGATGGAGGCGACAGTCAGGAGGATAATGGACTGAAGGAGTTCATCGATAGCAATGTCTCTAAGCCGGATCTTAGCGATTTCCCGCATTACTTGACGCATGGCAAAAGAAGATAGCAAAGACAAGAAGAATTTTGTTGAAGGTGTGAAGGATGATAATGTGTCCAACCTTCACAAAAGAAAGCCACTCCATTCTTAATGTGTGTGGTAGCCAAGTTTGGAAATATCTCGTTCCAAAAGCGTAGCGACTCAAAGAAGCTGGGTAATCAAAGATAAGCTCGTAAAAATAAAAATGGAGAAGGGCGACAATATTCATAATATCTCACGAAGTTTAACTTAATCGTAGAGATGAACTGGAAGTGTGGGGATTAATGTTGATGATGAAGACTTGGTGAGCTTGTTCTCCCTGGGTTTCTAAAGAGTTGGCATAGCTAAAGACTCGTCACGGACTAGAGAAACCTGCTGGGATGGGGAGGACTTTGGTCGGATCTTGTGCAAGAGGAGATAAGGCAAGGTACTAGATGGCTCTTCTCATCGAAGAATGAAGATGAAGAGAATTGCGCTGGCTGCCAAAGCAAGGAAAGGGAAGGGGAAGAAATTCCTGCTCAAAATCCGGCTAAAGGCAAGAAGAAGGATTTGTCCAAGGTGAAGTGTTTTCACTGCCACGAACATGGGCATTCTGCCACTAATCACTACGAAGAAGAAGAACAAGAAGGTTGCCGGAGGCCGCAACTAGAGAGGCCTTAGCCTCGCAATTTGAACTTGATTCCTCTTTGATCGCATGCTTGGTTTCAAGCTATAAGGGATCTGGTAGGTATCTTGACAGGTGCATCTTTCCATATGACGTAGAGACAAGGATATTAGGCACTTGGAGGAGAAGCTGACCTCCAGGAGGAGAAGGAGATACCGATACATTGCGACCAGCATTGGGACCATTACCTTTGAGAGGGATTCCAAAGTAATCCATTCTTGTTGAAGGATGTTATGCATGTTCTAGGTCTCAAGAAAACTGGCTCTGATTCGCAATGTTGGAAGACAAAGATTCGATGTTGTTTTTAGTGAGGGAAAACCTTCCGACATAAAACAATAGGTCAAAACCGAGAAGATAGGTATTCGAGTTAAGAATCTCTACAAGTCAGGAGGTAGATGGTCATGACCAGAATGGTGGGCAAAGCAAGAGGTGGTGGAGTTGGGATGAGGGCGAATTATGGCACAGATATTGGGCTATCTTCACTCATGGCGCTTTTGAAGATTTTGGCAAAGAAATTTACCGTACTTCCCAAGGGCATTTTGTGTAGTCAAATCAGTGCAAGGGATGTACTATGGGTAAGTTTGTGAAGACCACCTTTCATGAGGAGAACCATGCTTTCAGTGGATCCCTGAGAGAATTCACACGGATGTGTGTGGACCTTTTTGGTTGCTTCAACAACAAACACATGTATTATGTTATATTTGCTTTGATGACTATTCTCGTAGATGCCGGATAGTCTTCTATGCAAAGACAGAGAGAAACGCTCTCAAAGTTTTGTGAGTTCAAATCAGCTGGTGGAGAAGATTCTGGAAGCAAGTGAAAGTTCTACGGAGTGATAATGGTGGTGAATACATCTTGGGCGAATCCAAAGACTTCGTAGAAAAGAAGGAATTGAAGAGAACTCATAGCACCTCATAACCCACAAATCGAATGGGGTCGCAGAGAGGAAGAATAGAATGATCATGGGGTGTTGCATGAGCGTATGCTGCATGACCAAGCTCATCGATGCACTTGTGGGCTTAAGCATGCAACACCGTTAGCGCATAGCAAACCGTTGTCCTCATAGAGTACTTGGCATGAGTACACTCCGAAGAAGCTGTGATCGGTAAGAAGTTTTGATATTTCTCATTTGAAGATTTAGCTCATCTCATTCATGTGACAAAGGACGCCAGGAAGAAGCTAGAGGACGACCAAGAGAAGTTGGGATATTTGTGTGCATACGTAAACACCCCATAATTATCGTGTGTATTTTCCGGTGAATTGGATGACTATGGTGTGACGGGATATAAAATCTGAATGAGGTGAAGCCATGAAGTTGTCAGTTGAGAGGGTGTTACACTTGCATGCAGAGGAGGAAATTCTGTTCCCAAAAATGAGCTCTAGATGTGGATCAACCACAGGAGGAGATTCATGTAGTGGAGGAGTCCACTACAAAAAGAATCAAAACACGTACAAAGACAATCGACCATAGAAGTTGAGAGATCAAGCTTGATGTATACGTAATATAGGAGTCCCTACATCACAACGTTGCATGAGACAACCACTGACTAATTTACTGTATACATGGCTTTTATGAGAAAGTGTATCGTGACAGGCTTATCTTTGAAGAAGTAAAGTGGCAGAGCCTTACATGGGTAGATGCTACAGGAGGAGGACTTAATTATTAACAAGAAAGCTTGCATTGTTCCAAGGCCTGTGGGAAAATCAGCTTGTAGGATCAAGATGGATCTACAAGGTAATGCAGCCGTTTAATGGGAGTTTCGAGAAGTATAAGGCAAGATTTTATATTCCGGGGCTTCTCACAGACGAGGGGATTTACAGAAGAAACCTTGCACATGTCGCACGCATTCTTCCATAAGGACCATCCTTGCTCTCTTAGTGCGTATGGTTTGCACATTCATCAAATGGATGTGAAGATCGTATCTCCTTAATGGGATCATTGAGGAAGAGGTGTACATTGAGTAGCTCAAGGATTTGAGATCTTCAACAAAGGAGTTGCATGTGTAGCAGCTCAAAAGAGTTAAAGAGTATGGATGAAGCAAGCACCTCGTGGCTTGGTACACTTGGGCTGTCAATGATGCATCGGGACTTGGCTTCTACCAAGAGGAGGCAGATAAAATCAAAAATAAATTGTGGTGGGAGGGTAAGCTTTTAATCATTGTTCTTATGTTTATGATTTATCACTAACGGGTGATGAGAAGGATACACTCATGCAAGGAAGATCTTGCAAACGAGTTTGAGATGAAGGATTTGTCTCCTTCATTATTTCCTTGATTGGAAATATGGCAGCGGGAAGGTGAATCCCGTTTGTGTCTCAATGCAAGTATGCCTTGAGATAATCGAGAAGTTTCTATGTGCAAGTACGTGAAGCTCTATTGATTAATTTCTCTTCCAGGAAATTGGAGGAAAGAGGATGCTACATTGGCGGTGAGGTAGTGGATGCCACTATTTATCAACAAGCAGGGGTTTGCTCATGCATTTAGTTAATACAAGACCGACATATGCTATAAGCAGAACCAGCCTTCGTGGGCACATCCGAGTATGGTTTATGGTACATACAAGACGAACGAGGTGAAGTTGCATGGTTTGATTGAGTGCGCATTGGGCATGCAGCCCCACAGACAAAGAGCACATCAGAGGGATTTTCGTATCGGATCTACGACAGCTTGGTACAACAGAAACAAAAGATCCATGGCACTACCCAAATGAAGAAGAATACATGTGCAAGTTAAGCCGCATGTGAGGCTATCTCGATGAGGAAGATCCCGGTTGGTTTTGGTTCACATTTAGATCTTATAAGTGATACATTGTGATAATCGAGTTGCATTAAACTCGATTAATCATGTGTTCTATGGTAGATCTAAACATATTTGATATCCGCTATCATCATATCAGAGATTATGTGTAGCGGAAGATCGTAGATAAATATCACTTAAGGCCACCATGAGAAAATCTTCGAATACCATAGATGCAAAGATTCAGCAGAAGTGATAATCCCCATCTTGTTGAGTGGAGTGTTGGATTCAACAAGATGATGAGCTTAGTGAAAAGAATCCTCCTTCACTAAGGGAAGGCAGCTATTTTCGGCTCCAAGTCTATTTTTAGACTATGTCTATTTTTAGACATGGTGATCATATTTCGGGGAGCAGTGTGGATGCTATTTGTGGATGGTTGGTCAAGTTGGAAAATAGATGAAATTCTATTTTTAGAATATTACGGTTTGGTTTATATATCGTTGATCTAAAAATAGAATTTTGGATTATTATTAGCTCTAATAATAATCTAACAATGGAACAACAACTTATTCTCTGGAGCACTTAATTTTAGTGCACATTTGGAAAATCAATGGGTCAAGGAATTACAAAATCTTTGTGGTTTAACAAGGTGGTTCATGCATGGAGGACTCGCTTAGAACCGAAGTGGAAAAGTTATGACAAGAGTTGGAAGAGTAGGTCATGGAGTTGTATTCAGCTTAACTCGCTTAGACTCGCTGAGCTAGTTGTATCTAGTCTAATCAAATGATAGTAGTGAGTGGATTGAATTAATTCACAAATAATAACTCATTAATCAATCAACAATACAACAATTAAATACTGTGGCCTGCCAATTCCAAATCTGAGACTCCATGAGAGATAGGTGAAAGGGCAGATGGATTATTCGTTGTGACTATAGTGATGCATTGATTGCATCACACGCACATTGGAGTTACAATGAGGATTGCATACCAAGGGCAAGGGTAATTCGAATTCATTCAAAGCTATTCTTCGCCAGGGATTACAAAGAAGTGGGAGGTAAGCTTGGTAGGTGGCAAGAAATCGGGCTATATTGATTTACATAATTTCTTTCCATTAGTGTGACGACAGACTAAGAGTTGATGTACTAAGCTTTGTATGAGATTGTTACATGATCTCAATGATACATAATATATGAAAGTTGGGGTTTTCTACTTTCAGATTTCCCGTTAAACAAATTCATATGTGTGATTGTTTATATTTATGCTTCACATGTGTTTAGTAATTAATTTTCCAACATTAACAATGGAATGATTTTTGTATTTTGCAAGAAGTTAAATATTGTGAGATCAAAATTTGGATGTATGCATGCTTAGTGTATATAATTTCTACGCTTAGTGGTCCATGGAAATTTTGGTGTTATTGATCGACTTACTTTTAGTATTTTAAATAGATGCTAATTGGTTTGTCGCAAAAAATGAAATGTTTAGAGTGTAAAATGTGGACTTGCAAAGTTGCTAAATCCTTTGGGCATGGGTTGTTGTTCTTATTGTTTGAGGACTAAATGGATTATTAGGCAAGTGAGCATAAGGATTCCGTATTGTTTTTTTTAGTTTTCAAATAAACAACGATGTTGTGCAACTTTCCATGGAGATGTAGATCTATTGAGATTGGAACCAAAGTGAAAAATGTTAGTTTTTCTTGCTTACATAGGAAGATAACTTACAAGTAGTTGTAATTTGAATCCATGATCTACCGAATTAATTGACCTAATTACATCCAACTCATGGAAATGGAAAATCTAAAAGACTAAATCAAACTATGTATTTCCAAATACATGCATGTTGTGAAACAATGAAAAAACACTACAAGTAGAAAAACAATAATAAAGGGAAATCACAAACTCAATACCAAAACCATAAAAAATTGCAAGACTTGAAGAAGACACAAGATGCATATGCTACAAGAATACCAATTGGAAACAAGGCAAGATGCAAGTGCTAAACATTGCTACAATGGGCTTGTAAATCTGGAAGAGCTAACTCTGATTGATCAGTATGGAGTTCTATATTTGTAAAGTGCACATAAATTGGAAAGTGCTGCATCCCAGACGCATGGGTAGAATTAGATCAATGCTCATAGGAAAGGGAAAAAACATAAGGTTCACAAATCTTTGAAAATAGACAACAAGACTATGAAAATCGCATAAGGCATATGAAATGGAAATGGTAGTATGTATTAGAAGGGAATTTTTACTTTGTTTTTTTGTAAGCTCATTGAAAATGTGTTTTTAATAAATAAACAAATTCAATATTCTTAAAAAAATTCTCAAAACTAAAACAAAAATTAACATTGAAAATACTATCACAACTATGACTACTATCAGGGTTGATATATTTTAAAAATGGTTGATAGGTTGATAATCATTTAGCAAACACATTAATAATTCTTATATGTATAGTGTTAATGTGGCTATTAGAGTTTGATTATTTATACTTATTAATAACTATATAAATAATAACAACCATATACATATAAACATTAATATATTTAACAATAACAAAATTAATATAATATAAGAATATCTACTAATAATACTTGTTTATCCCTCACCATTATTTTAATAATTAATATATAATATTAACCTATTAATATAACTATCAATATATTTAAAAATAAAATCCATAGAATAATATTAAACATAATGAATTAATATTATTAACCTCACGGGTAACAGTGAAATCCCTAAAATAAATGTTAAGACCTAGATTAATATTATAAACTTTATAATAAACATTATAAATCTATATGATTAATAAATCCAAAAAATAATACTAAAATTTCATAAAAATAAAATTAAATCTAAAGTTAATAATAAATGTTGGGAACATAAATCCTAAATTGATAGTTCTAAAAATTAATATTAAATTTTAAAATTAATACTATAAACCATAAACTTAATATTAAACCCTAAATTATAACCTTATAATTAATATTAAATAAATTCAACATCCTTCGGAATTTTTCCTAAATTTAAAACAAAATCAACTCAGAAATATTACCAGACGTGTAAGTTGGACAATAAAAGCGACTACTAAATATATAGGGGTCACTCCATTGGGGTTTCTGAATATATCGTTGGCCGTTTGCACCACTGCTGACTTACGAAAAACAGAAATCAATCCAGGTTCAAAATTGAAGAGTTCATTGACTGACGAGCCATTTAACGCATAAAATTGTTTCTGATTTTTTCTAGTACTATTTTTTACTTATCATTATATGTTATATAAAATGTATTACAGGCCTTGAGGGTTAATTTGTTGAATCGTTTGTTTCGTAATCTTTGTGGTTAAATTATATTTGCTATTAAGAGATCATAACTATACTCTTTCAGAATCAGCAGCCCAAGCTAACAACATATAAAGGATATATATATATATATATATATATATATATATATATATATATATATATATATATATATATATATATATATATATCACTTTCTGTCAATTTGATAATATAATATAATATATTATAATGTTTAAAAAAAAATGTTTATTATTTTTATATCATAATAATTAAAAATAAATATTATTTTCTTTCTCTATATAATAATTTTATTATATTAAAAATTTATGTATATATTTATTATCTGGTTTATTAAAATTACATTTTTAATTAAGTATAAACTAAATACATTTATTTGGTTTACCTTTATTTTTTATGAAACAAATCCAAATTTATCTAGCTTTATATGGATATTTTTACTATCTCTCTTTTACTTGCTTGCATTATTAAGGGCTCTGCTTGCTTCTCATCAATGCAATGACAGACAATGGACAATTAAATATCAAATTGTCTTAATGCTATTTGTTTATATAATTAAAAAACTCAAGATTAAATTAATATTCATTTTCAACCTTTCCTATAAAAAAAATAATAATGTTATTTTTGTGTCTATTGTGTAGATGGTCTTTTCACGGCATATGTGCATTAATCATTGAATTTAGTAATTATTGGAAAAAGATTATTATAATTTATATTTTTTTAAAGAAAATTGTTGGTTGAAAGTTTTAATAATTGTATTTTTTTTAATGGTATTGAATTGAACTTGTAATTATATCTGCAAAAGAATACTATATTTCACTACTTTCAAGAACTCATTGCAATTATTTAAATGATTTGACTAATTACCTTTAAAAAAAATAGAAATTTGTTGTATGTGAGGAATATCATCTCTAGAGAATTTAAAAGAGAATAAATAGTCTTATTAAATTCCTTTCATATGATTTCTAGAATATAGACTATTAACATTAGCAACTACCTACCCAGTGTATTTGTAAAATATAAGGAGCTTTATGGTTAAGACAATTTTTTTTGAAGTATATACAACTTATACATTAAACGTGTTGTGTGAAGTATATATAAAATTTAAATTATTTTTAACTTTCTTACGAAAAATTAGTTTAATTTAACATATTAGTATTGAAATATAATTTCTTTCCTTCAATTTTTTCCTATGAATTCAATCCATTTTCTTAAAAGTAGAGTTGTATCCTTTTTCTTCTTATTTTGGAAAACTAAAACTTTTATTTTTTTCCTAAACTTTAATTGTATATTTCATTTTGTCCCATGTTGATAACTTAAGTGATAGGAATATGGTTTGTTTTCAAGAGACATATTTAGCTCCTTAGGACAAGGCTTGGAAGGGTAAACACTTCTCAATCTTAAGCATGATACAAATTATTCCAACTTATGACAAGATCCATGCGGTAGCAACGTCAATGCTTTTTGTTTATATATATATATATATATATATATATATATATATATATATATATATATATATATATATATATAGATATATGTATGTATACATACATATACATATATATATGCTACATGTAGAGAATACAAAGACAATGACAATGCATCCATTAGATTTAAATCTTAATTGAATGTTATTTTATTAATTCTATATAATTCTATAATCAAAATTTGATGTTTAACGCTAAATAATATAATTTTCTAAAAAATTAAGTTTAAAAAAATCCCAACTTTAATAATCAATATTATTATTTTCTAAAATTGTACAAACTATATAAGTATATATGTTTTTTATTTGGTTTGAATTATATATATATATATATGTTAAATTTATATATTTATATATTTATTTGAAATATAATTTATTCTATAAATTAAAAATACACACACACACACACACACACATATATATATATATATTCCGAGTAATGCTAAATCTATTAATATATAACATATAAGTGACAAAATCACAATACGCTCTTTAGCTGAAAGTCTGAGCGTAGGGCTTGATCGCTATGAAGAACAACAAGAGTTTGACTGCCCACAAGAGGGGAAACCAAATTTAAAGATAAGTTTTGCCGTCTTCATAGGGGAACTTGCCCTTGAACCATATAGTTTTAAAAATACAAGTGATAAATTCAATCACTCATAGCGTAGGGTGATTAAAATCAAAATTAAAGCCAAAAATTAACCTAGGAATATTGTGCATAAGAACAAAACCTATGATGGACTTCCTACATTGATCATTGGTCGGAGAAGGCGGTTCCTCTCCACGATTCTGCATTTGTACTATCAAGCATTGGCGCCTTCATTAGTTGAGGGAAACGTGTTTAATGGTTCCCACCATCCTTCATTGACCCCAGACGAGACATCATGGGCACAGTCTAACTGAGCTGCTGAGGCCTTGGCATTTTGGACAGATGCGAGAACTGGGAGCAGCACCGGGGCCGTGGAATACGATGTGAGGACCAAGGACAAGAATCAAGGTGGGGTGACGCAGCCATTTCACGAATGGTAACCGTGACAAACACCGTGATGACCGGCCTATCAAAGGAATAATCAAATTTGAACTCCGCTCGTTGTGAAGTTTGGACGCAGGGGAGTGGAGGACGAGGGGGAGCTGGAGGAGACCGAATGGAAGGCATAGAGGAGAAAAGAGAGACATGGGGAGCAGGAGAACTCCGAGATAGGGTGAGTAAATTCAATGGAGTGAAGGACCTCGCGGTCGGTAGGCTTCGGAATTTGGTCGTAAGGAACCCCCGAGGAGAGCGTCCGAGCCGTGGAGAGGGACCGCAGAATGAATGGCACGCGACGGATAGATCCGCGACGACATCGCATTCAATATGCACCTAGGCATGGTGATAGGGAGAGGTCGATGGAGGCGCGCAGGATAAGTGACGATGGGAGATGGAAGAACACAGAGAATTCGAACAGAACTTGCAATGCGGAGAAATGGAACTCCTAACGCTTCCAAGAAGCAAAGAAGTGCAAAATGCCTACCAATACCAGGTTCGAAAGGCAAGAAGGCTTAACGAGGCGGGGTGTGGGGAAAGAACTGACAGCAAGAGGGTAAGCATAGAGTACTTATACAAGAGACTAAAAAAAAATCCATCGGCCGTAAGGAACCAGCGAATGCACCGGGCGCCGACACGACTCTGGGGTGATAGCCGTGTTAATGGCTCAAGTAGGCGGCATATTGAATGCCTCGAATGTTTTGTGAGGCCAAATGGCCAACCCACATCAACGTCCCTGAGGGCGGCGTGGGGACGGTCTCCATCAAGCGCTGTAGGTATCCGTATCCAGAGCTGATTATCCCCGGGTGCACCAGGAGGCCGCATTCTGAAATTTGGGATCTTCTGCGGTGGATAATGCTGAGCTGGCCAGTGTTTGAGTATCTGTACAACTCCTGATTAGCAAGGAAGTCAACAACCTTGTTGCCATCGCGCTTGATGTTAGAGAAGGAGATAGCATTATTATTTTTGAGCCAAGCTTCCATAAGTTCTAGTCCGGGTGTTTAACTCTCCACTGTGGACACCTTGGACAAGTAGTTGATCCCGTAAGAAAATTATTAGCCATATCGATGAGCACTGAGCCTTCAACAACAATTGGAAAAAAAAATGTTTTTGTGCTAAGTAGGGACCTTGCTGAGACCTTCTAGTCATTGAAGTTGTTGGTGTCCTATCTAAGCTGCCAAAGTAAATTATGAGATTCCCTTTGAGAGTTCCCCCAAGATACGCTACCCTACCTAATCTCAGATGGCTTAGATGCCCTTAACAAATTTAATTTGACGACTTCGTGGGGGGTGTGGGAGACTACACCGAAGGGTTCGTTAGTTGGCTTTTGTTTTAAGGAGGCTGGGATTGATTTTTTGAGTCATTACCAAATAGCAATTCCCCTAAGGCTTAGTGGGGAGGTCCTCTTCCTTCTAGCCATGGAAGGAGGGTGAGACTTTGAAGATTATTATTAGTGACTCTTAAATAGCTTCTATAGGCTGGATTGCCTCTGAATACCTTCTTTGTTCCTTTCCTTCCAAATTGACCAATAAAGAAGGCCCAGGATAAGCTGCCGATGCCTAGAAGAGAACGTACCAGGAGCAGGGCATCATGGGGCCGCTTTACGGATGGTATAGGTTAGCTCTTCTATGGGTTTTGCTCTTTCTATGCTGAAACCTAATTTTCTCCCAAAGAGTGTTTGCTAGATTACAAGAGATCATGAGATGCTGAAGGAGCCATAGGCTTGTTGTACTTTCTGGGCCATCGATACCCAATGAACCCTCAATCAAGTTATCCTGGGTGAGAATTTTTGTGGCTGAGAAGGAAATGAGACTTTGGGCCAATGTTTGGAGCCGTACACGCCGGCCAGATTGGATCACGAGGGTTGGAAGAGGCAAGAGTCGGTAGGCTTATTTGGTGGAGAACACTCCTTTAGTAGAGTATCCCATCTAAGTAAATATCCGCTCCTCTAACCATCCGGGATTCTGCTTGTCTTAATTCAGAGCCGATGGCTTCCCATATCTTCTAAAGCTTATGGAGCGATAAGAGTAGCCTGTTACATTGCTTGTATCTCTGACATTCTCCATGAGCCAGCGTTGTTGATTGACCTTATCTTCAGCGTCGAGTAATTATGTTGCCCCGTTGAGTTGATTGAGGATATCTCGAGGATTTTTGTTGTTGTTTTCTGCCGAGCCTCCATTCCGAATTTCCCTGCTTGTGCTCGTTGAATGAGGTTACTATGTTGCTTGGCATCTACCCAAATTAGAGAGTCAGGAGCTTCAGGGAAAGCCTGGATTCTCAGTTCTTCGTGAGGGTCTATTGTTTGCATATTTCGCTGTCCAGTTTGGCCCAGTCGTGCTTGGATTTGAAATCCACTTCCACCAAATCTCCGGCTCCCATGACTTTGTTGTCGTGAGTTGGGTCCCCGAGGACCGAGACCTCCCGCCTCTCTTGGGAGTGCATGCGTATCCCACTTAATAAGCACCCATTTCTGGTTTTGAGGAACCCTGCAGGGAATTTGCACTCGCAAGGTTTTAATTTGCTTAAGAACCCATTTCGGTGCCGCCAAGACCGAAAAAAGGTATAAAGGCGGGATTGGAAGGACAACTTTGATGCAGAGAACGAGCCGATCGGCCATTAAGGGCTCAAGGTCCAAGAGGAGAGATGGGTCAGTTTTCAAGAAGAATGTCCCAGGAGGGAATTTTGGATGTAAGTCAATAAGGGGGGTACTCAAGGTATTAGGTTGGGTAGAAGGGAGGCAATAGAAAAGCCAAGGATACGAGCTATGTTAGTTTGAGTTGGAACAGAGTATTGCAAGAAAAAAAATTTGAGATTTGGCAAGATAATCGCAGGTGCCGTAGAGGCTTCAGAAAAAACATTCAGGATGGATTTAAAGCAGTGGATTCTTGCAGACCAAGGGTGACCAAAGAGCATATTATCGTCCACGAATTACCGATGGGTGGTGGGTTGGGGATCCGTGAAGAGATATGCCTTTCAAATTTTCCCCGAGTGAGACGAGCATTTTGAATAAGATGTCCAAGGCCTTCGCCATAAGCACAAAAAGGAAGGAGATAAAAGGATCTCCTTTGTCCGATACCTCTAGTGTGGAGAAAAAGGATGAGAAGGAATCCCATTTATCAAGATGGAATAAGATTCATGGCCCATCTTATCCACATTTGATTAAAACCAAAAGCTTCTAGGATCTTTTGAATGTAAGTCCAACTCTGCTTTTTGAAAGCCTTTGACAAATCGATTTTAAGGAGCATACCTACTCTTCGCCGACCTTTAGGAGTGGATGACTTCATGCATTAAGATGATCCCATCTAGAATTTTCCGACCTTCTACATAACCAAATTTCTTTGTTTTGGTGAGATGAGTATGGGAAGAAGAGTGGGCTTGAGATTCCATTGGTAATGACTTTTAAGATTAACTTGTAGATCACATTGCATAATGCGATGGGTTAGAACTTGTCTCGGGGGTTTCTTGCTGGTTTTCCTTTGGTACCGCAGAGCTATGAAAGTAGCATTGAGAGAGGGAAGAAACCAATGCATTGATCTTGATTCTTCCACTAATTCCATACTTCCATCTTGATGAGATCCTGAAAGTGATGAAAGAAATTATTAGAGGTGAATCCATCTCGTTTGGGGCCTTACTAATCTTAGTCCGTCAATGTTGCCTTGACTCCTGCAAGGAGATTGGTCTTAATAGCATTTGGTTATGTTCCTTCATAATTATCTTCGGGAATGAGTTGGGTGATCTCGCTGATAGCCGTTTGTCTGGCAGAGTAGAGGTTCTTGATGAACATTTCGAAATGATCCAAGACCACGCCCACATCTCACATTTTCCAACCGCTTCTGCTGTTGATTTGTAATGTGGCCAATGTAGTTGCTCATTCTTCTTTGTATAGTGGAGCGATGAAAAACATAGTATTTCGCTTCACCTTCCTTGAGCCACCATATCTAGATTTTGTCTCCAAAGGATTTCTTCTTGTTTGTATCTTCTATTTAATCGCTATTGAAGCGTTGTTCCCGATTGTCAAGAGTCAGCATTCTACCTTTATTGATGATCTCATTGAAGTCTTTATCATTTTGAGCTCAAGAGCTTTCTTTTCCCTCAAAGATATTCCCAAAAACTGAAAGTGGTTCTAGTTTTTAATTTGGGATTGAGTGAAACCATGCTTTGCCGGAATTGAAATAAACATCTTGAACATTTTGGAGGGATGAAGATTTTCCAGACCGTGTGAACCAGATCCTTGAAGGAGGGATGTTCGATCCAGTGTTTAGCGGAAAGGCTACTTCAAGTGTTGATTAGGTCTATGTCATTGTAGAGCGATGGGCCAATGATCCGAGCCTAAAATAGGTAGAATGGAGGAAATGATATCTCCCCCTGCATGGATAGCATTATCAAATATTAAGAAGCGACGAACTTAGATTCTATATGATGATCGTTTTGTTATTCCAAGTATACATCAAAGAAGACCAATCAACCAACTTGACTATGAAATCTCAAAATGAGAGCTATCCATATCCAATTCAACGACCCCTATTTTTTCTTCCAAGCCTTGTTAGCATATTGAAATCTCCTCCCAAAATCCATAAAGGATGAGTTCTAGTTTTTTGAGTTTAGGATCTCCATCGTGTTCAAAAGTGTAATCTTGCTTAAGCGATCTTGTGGAAGCTAGACATTTGAGAGGTGCTCATGGATGTTAGTACCTATAAGATGAAAAGTGGCTTTGTATGGGATTGTGGGCTACATTAAAATCCCCAAGCTTGATGGCTTGCGTATCCCACATTATAGCTAGGACTTCCCAAGAACCAGAGGCATCTACCGTAACCGAGTGACATCCGTGTTAGGCTTTGTGAGGATCTTGCGAAGAGCCTCACTATTGCATTTAGTTTCTTGAAGAAAGATAATCTGTATCTTTTCTTGTCCGTATCATGCTTTTGATCATTCTCGTATTTCGGGCCGTTTTAGCCCTTACATTCCATGAGACTAAATCCTTCATGATGAAGCGTTTGGAAGTGGTTTCCTAGAATCTCGTGAGCTTGGGATATCGTCCGACTCCACCAATATTTCTCCAACATGATGGCGCATTGCCAACTGTTTCCGGCCTCTTTTCTTGATTCTTTATAATCTTTAGAACATCCCAATGACTTCGGTTGGATGCCACCGCTATGTTGCCGAGCTTTGATAATAACTCCGAGGGTATCAATCAAGCCGGGTTTGATTTTTGTAAAAATCTTGCATTTGCATGCATCTTATAAACCCAAGGTCAAGTTCTCCTAAATTTCGAAACCCTGTAATCTTCGTCCATGAGACTCAGGGCCGACTACTCTCGTGGTTTTCCGATTGGTGAGGTATAGGGTTAATCAGGTTTTATCAACATCCATTGCCTTTGACTTTCCATCATCGATTTGAATCGAGGGATTGCTTGGATCTCACATGGGCCTATATTTTCCATATTTTGAGGGCTAAGCTTGGAATTGGCGGGATTCGAGGGGGTGGCGGGAAGGGATGGGTTGGGGGCCGAGCAGGGGAAGCGAGATTCCGTATGGGTAAGGTTGGAGCAAGGAGCTCAAAACTATTATCAGAGGGGAGTTGGTTGCTAGAACCGGAATTTTTGTTACCGAAGGGGGTTTTGGTTATGTTTTCTTCACAGACTTTAGTGGAACCCATCCGCCTCATATTTTTCGACTTCATTGGTCCTAGAAACATTGCTGAGTGGATTAGCCCCGAATGAAGGCCCATGGGCATGACATCTACGGCATCTAAAAGGAACATCAATAATCAAGGGGTTGAATCCATTCAAATCATGAAACAAACTTACCGCATCCGAAGTCATTGTCACCGCATGTGGGGTATCACGCATCCGTGCAGAGGTATATCTTCGTTTCTCTGGTTTCCTCAGCTATTTTGATGAATTCCCAGCCCTCTGGCCAATGGCTATGAGGGATTCTCTTCTATCCCGCACTCTAAAAGGGAATGAGTATATCCCAATCCAAACTGGGCCCAGCTTGAAATTTTCTTTGTCCAGGTTGGAAGGTCACTCCAAATTTCCCTCTGAGATATAGGCTTTCCAGAGGAGTTAAAGAAATAAGGGCCCTCTCATCCAAACTGTTAATCTTTCATGCGCTTGAAAACAGCATTGGGACAGCCCTTGGCCCTGTAACTGAAGGGTAATGTGTCCCTTTGGCTTCCATTTTGTATTATCCATTCCCGTAACGCTTTTTTAGTAGGCTAGAAACTAATGAAATTTCCAACGAGTGCATGGCATTTCATGTACTGGATCCGAGCATTTATACTATGACTCCTGTGAGATCGATCTTTGGCATTTCCATAGCTATGGGCTTGCACGTAACTAAGGTCTCTACAAGGGTGTCTGCGTGGCCTTGCCTCGCGAATGGGGGCAATATTTGTTGCCTGGCTTGTTCCCTCTAAGACAGAAACATATCTACCTAATCTCGCAGGGGCCGGCGAGAGCCTTCGATCTTCTTTTGTAGGGGGAAGCTGATTTCCTCCCCCTACCATGGATGCCATGGCCCGTGCGTAGTATGCAACACACTCACTGCACCTCAGGTCTACAGTATCACCAGTGAGATTTTGTCTGCAAGTGCAGTGCCGATGCAGGAACGGAGAAACCCTAGTCTCTCAACGATCGCCTTCGTTCCACACTTTCTTCTTATATATATATACAAAATATTGATTCTCAATGTTTTTATCAATATTAAATCAATTTATTAATATATTAAAAGTATTTTGAATCTATTTATTAATTTAATATACTACTATTGATTTAATATATTAGAGGTAATACATAAGTATATGTATTTTTTTTCTTGTTTTTGATATTATTTATTTATTTATTTATTTAATATATATATATATATATATATATATATATATATATATATATAATAATAATAATAATAATTTTTAAAATAAAATATTTACATATAAGTAACTTTTATCTTCAATTAAAGGTGATTTAAATAACAAGTAACTGATATGAGAGGCACATCTAAAGGAACAAAAGAAGTCATTTAATCCCAATAAATGAATATATGATAGTTAAAGTTGTAAATTTTATTTAGACAAACACAAATATATATATATATATATATATATATATATATCATTTTTGGGATTCAACTGGGTTAAGTAAGTCATTCATGTATCATCATTTCATGAGAAGTAGTCATAACCGACTAATTCTTCATGATTTTGAATAGTCCACTTAGCACTCATTGCATCAGTGATAAGAATTATTTTTTCTCAGGAAAATTATAATTTTCATTAAGTTTGAAAATTACACGTTGTAGATGCATTGCATATGCATGTTTTGATTGTTGTCACTTTCATTTAGTTCTAAACTTCCCCTGGTGGGGTGTACAATCTAAAGTCCATAATGTAGCATAATTACAATATTTAAACCAGCATGTCCATATCATGAATAAAACTATCAAACTATTAAAATTTTGTCTATGTTTGAGATCACATGCCACATCGTGTTGTTCATGAATGACGATGATAATAGCTTGCTGAAGGTTGTGGTGTCATTCTATTCTCATGTGCTGGTGAGCCCCCTTTGTGTTGACCACCGCCTTCCTTGGAAATCTTGTCGAAATGCAGCTTGCGTTCCCTATA
Organism: Pinus albicaulis; assembly: GCA_034641835.2. Taxonomy (NCBI): domain Eukaryota; kingdom Viridiplantae; phylum Streptophyta; class Pinopsida; order Pinales; family Pinaceae; genus Pinus; species Pinus albicaulis. The sequence goes on from CM076581.1 coordinate 140,020,219, forward strand.
TATATGAGAGAAAGAGATAGATGTGAATTGATCTTTTAAATGCCAAATATCTTCCAAAATAGAAATAAGAGTGCACATGACATGATGCATCTGCTGGAACCAATTTATGATAACAATTTTAATCATTAAAGTCTTGAAGGTGTAGGATGCCAGCTCTAATGCAAACTCGGGTGAGATGAAAAGGAGAAGGAGTTCAAAGAAAGGTTTGCTCTTGCCTCCCACCCATCTTGATTTTGTAGTAGGGTTGATGAGAGAGATATAGAAGAGCGCCTTCCACCACAACCCAATGGTTGTGCATCCATCGAAATAAGCCCAAGGTGAATTTAAAATTTATGATTTCTGCAGACATTTATATACCCGGGGATCATCTTCAGGAATGCATGAGAAGCTAGATAAGATGTTGGACTTAATCAAATTCCAAGAGGTGGGAGATGATCATTAAAAATAGATGTATCTTAAATAGCTAGATGCCCCAATAGACGAGGAGTGGGGGGGGCCTCCTAGCTTTGCTTCTGGGTGTGAGGTAGAGTTCCACCAGATTTATGTCTCCTTTTTGCTTATAGGCCTTGCTAAGATAGATTGATGCCCAGATTGAGCATAATGGATGTCCGTTGCAGTGCAATAGTGATCTCATAAAGTGAAGGAGGAGGTGTTCAATGATTTAGAGTCATTTCTCGGCAGAGTAGGTCATTAAGTGGGTCCATGAATGGAACATTTGAGAAGGTTATCCATGGAAGGAGGAATGTTGTTTAGTGAACACCACATGAATAGTCTCGGGTGCGAGGAGTGGGCCGGAGTAGCTTCCAAATGAGATGCCACCAAAATTCTCTTTGAGGGGAGATGATCTAGGTATATTTGCAGGTATCCATCTTTTGGTGTATAGATCTCGGATTTTATGGGGCCCAAATGATTTTATCATCCCCAGCTCCTCTATTCGAATATGACATTCTACTGTGTCACGGAGGTGTAGGTCTGCCAATCATGTTGCGGTGATGCCTGGAATACCAAAGCCATCAGTGCTTTTCCATCCTTGTATAGATGTTCAGGAGCTCATGGGCTCAACAATTCATACAATGTATTGAATGCCTTGTTCGCATGGTTGATGCGAGATCCGAAGGTAGAATGTGTGTATTTCCACAAATTTGACTGTGGATCTATACCAATACAAGCTTTATTCCCCGATCCGATTCTCCAAGATAGTCCATTCCCTGATATGAGGTAAGGATGTGAGGACCGCTTTCCAAATGGATGATATAAGTTATTGATTCCATAGTGCTGTTGGCAACCGATCCAATCAAATATATCTCATTGGCTCAATATACTTCATAAAGACCACATATATCCAGAGATTCTTAGTTGTCAAGTGATTTCCATCCCATTTTAGCGCATGATTTTAAAATCGTCCATATTTATTCCATCCTCCTCATCTGGGGAAAGCTATGTTATCCCATTTAACCCATGCAAATGTTTGACCCTCTCTACTGCTCATTATTCCCGAGAAATTTGTTTTACAACTTGTAGAATGCGAGAAATGATGGCCCGAGGTAACCAAGCCTGATACATCCAATATAATAAGGGTGTCAAAGACATTAAGAAGGGTTAATTTATTGGTCTGAGATAACCACCTGCATTGCCAAATACCAATGTGTTTTTCCACGGTCACAAGCTAACTCTAGTCTACAATACGATAGTCCGAGGGTTTCAATCTAAACCCGAGGTATCCGAGACCATCCTAAAGGTTCAAGGAGGGGAAAGGAAATCATAAGGGAAATCGCTTCTTTCCCGGGAGTGAGCATCCGCTAATGGTGATGGTAGATTTTAAGGCATTGCATTTCATGCCCGTGGTCGTGCTAAATTTACAAGTACATCAAAGAAAAGATGCTGTATATCACCAATAGATCCATTGAGTAGAATGAGGACATCATCCACAAATCGTATGAGTGAGAATGCATCCTCAAGCATCTAATACCCTATAGTCGACCCAATTTTTTTCAAGGCATGATCAATGGCTCAGTTGCTTCCATAATGAGAAGAAAGAGGAGGTGTGAAAGGGGGTATCTCTTGACGGTCCTCTTTTTGAGTGGAAGAAAGGAGATGCACAACCATTGATGAGAAGACTTGCGGAAACATCGGGTGATGCAACACATGATCCATTTGATGAAATTGTAGGGCAAGCCCAGTGTCTGAGAATCATCTCTGACAGAACATCCAATTTTCTTGGTCGAATGTCTTTGGCAAGATCTAGTTTGAGGATGATACCTTTGAAATTTTTATGTTTGATGGAGTGTAACACTCCTCAGGCAAAGGCTAATAGCTTCATGAATTTGGCGATGGTGTAGGAAGGAAAATTGTTTAGGTGAGTCAACTTTAGAGAGAAGGGCTGGATAATTTGCAATGATTTACAGATCTTTAGATGTAGCTTGCATAGGGAGATAGGGTCGGTAATCGGGGAGAAAAATGTGATCATCAGATTTGTGGATAAGGGCTATGAATGTAGCATTGAATGCATCATATATCTTCCAGAGTCTCGCACTCTTCAACTGTTGAGGATGTCTTGTTCCATGACATCAAAGAAATCCAAGTAAAATTCAATTGTCTATCCGGTCTTGGGATTTTGTCTCTTCCGGAACCATTTTAAGGTGTCCTCAATTTCCCGTAGAGTGACTCGGTTTCATTAATCGCATCTTCAGCTTCGTGATCCAAAACCGGCTAGAAGAGCCTAGCCACTAGGAATAATCTCCATGATTTGTATATTAGTAGGGCTAAGGAGAGTCAAGTAATGATTCCCATTGTTTAGTTGACAGAATTTGTGGGGCTTGCTATACTATTGATCCTTTAGTGACCAAATAAAGGCTGATAGCTTTTACGTCCATTAGCTAATAATTGGTGGAAGAATTTAGAGTTCTCGCCTCAAATTTTAGCCAAATGGTTTCTACTTTGAAGGCGCTAGCTCTCTTGCTCTCTCGAATCCGGGTACGATCTCGATATCAATCGTGATAGATGGGACTGCTTTGTCCAGAGCATGTGGGCTAGATATGTGAAGATGGACATGTTTCTTTGTGAGAATTAAAGCGTAAAAATTTTCGGTAATAGTTCGGCCAAACTCGTGATTCCGTTTAAATTGACAACACACCGATGATGTGGAAAATAGAATTTTTTTCGCGTAGATGGGAAAAAGGAATAACAAAAGTTCAACCGAACTTTGAGTCTACCAAATTTTACTTTAAAATTAGTTTGGCCTAACTAGTTGCTATAACAGAATGTCATGAGTTGATTTGTTTTTATCGGGTCTAGTTTGTTCGTGCATTCTTTCTATCCGTGCTGCCGGCTGGTCTATTTTTTCAAGTGTTTTCATCCGTGTTGCTCCTCCCGTCCGGCGCCGTTTGTCTACTTCGTGAGTTCAAGTGACTACAATTACCAGGTATGGGCATTCTTTTCTATTTCGTTACCGCAATTTGTATATAGCTTTCGTCTCAAATATTATAAGAATAGTTTTTGATATGGTTGAGAGAATGTGGATATACTGGCCTTCCACTCCACCGTAGAGTCTCATTGTAGGCCAAGAGGCCACCCAAAGATATTTTAGGTGTTGTGTCCTTTTCTTTATTTGTGTTATCTCGTAGTTACTAAAAACAATGATATGAGCTTGCTACCAAGTGAAAGGCGTATCCAATTGAGGAGAGTGCTTTTAAATAAGTTTGGGTAAAATGGCAGTATAGTATATACACAAAGATCTCGCTGGATTTATTCTCTATTTTAGTTATGTATATTTTGAGCGTGTGGTAACTCATTGAGTAGTCCCTTACAAAGAGTGCATTTATGCACTCATTCAATGAAATTCATAATCAGTTAGGAGTTTGAGGGAAATTATAAAGAATAGATTCAGAGTCTACATAAAGATGCTTGTTGTATTACTTTAATGTATTGACTTGTATCATGATTGAGAAGGGTGCTAGAAGAAATCGTTAATCAAATCTCAAATATGGTCAGACATCCCCCAAGCACTACAATAGAATTTTAAGATTTGATCAAGGTGTACTCACCGTAATTTCTCTATTCAATGGAACTAATTTGATAACATTGCTATACGTCCATTGTTACCTACCGCAGATTCCTTTATACTAGAGATCACCTTGAAAACATACATCCTCCGCTGCTAGGGCTCGCCATTACCACAAATGGTAATTATCTTGGTACAATGATGTACCTCCATAGTTACCTCCATAAAATTTCTTCATATTTGGTGATTGTTATTACTTGGAAAATGAGGCTATATGTTAACCAGCTTATTTGAACATGACAATGGTGATTTACAAGCTCAGAAGATTCAAGTCATGATGAACAAGTATCAAAAGATGGATACACAATTGGTATTCTCAGGTCATAGATATGTATATATATAGACCAATAATTTATGTGAGCCTATTTTTACATCCATAGTAATATGATCTAAGTTGTCAAGAAAATTTTATTATTAGAAATAAAATAAATAAACCTAAACAGTCGTGCAAAAAAGTTATTAATACTATTATATCACCTACAAATGTCAAGTCTTGTGATGCACCAGCTTGCTAATTCTGCTTTATATAAAGATAATTGAAGTTTTGGAAGTTCCCTCAAATAGGGAAATGGGTTCGGTTTTCTAAACAACTGAAAGATACTTTAAAAGTTCTAGTGATTGGGGAAAACAGCAGGCTGTGTGTGAGAGAGTGATTAAGTATGGTGTTCTAAACATTCTAAACATTTAATAATGTTCACATAGTTCATAGATTTGACATTCTCTTCGTTTTCGTTACATCGCACCGTATATAGCTTTCAATGATAATAAAAAATTATGAAAACATATTACAGATCATATTTATTATAAAGTATCGTAGATTTTATATATATCGTATAGTGTTTTTTATTCAAAATATATAAAATACAATTCTTTTAATTAGAATAGGTTAACAACGATCCTTATTATTTCCTACACTCCCTTCGTATACAATCCTTTTATTGGGAAACGAATTATTGATTTATCCTCGTGACTCGGTCGTTAAGGGCCGGAATATGGTAAAAGTGTTTTATCATAGGTTATTTATTTTTTATAATTTTAAATTATAAAACTGATTTTTAAATTATGTTATATATTTTAATTATTTTTAAAAATATATAAATATTTTATATTATTAGTATTTTTTGAAAATATTAATGTATTTTTTAATATTTATAAATGTTTATGAAAATCATATCAACACATTGTTCACTTTAATAAATTTAAATATATAATACCTTTATATTAATATATGTCTAAATGTATCTAAAAGCTATATGTATTTTTTTAGGTCGAGAAGTGTAGATGTTTATCAATACAAAATTTTGTTATTTAATAGTCAAGTTTTATAGTTATTATAATGAAATAGTTTCTCACAACAAATTTGGATAAAATGAGTGAAATCTATATAATGAAGATTAATTTGTATTTAAGTTTTAGATATTTTAATAACTAAATTTCTATTTAAATGAATAAAACAATCAAATGTAAGAAATAGAAAACATAATGAAACACAATGTAAGAAATAGAGAACATAATGAAACACACACATACATATCTACACCCAATTATTTTCCTAGGAAATCCCTAAGGAGACAAGCAACCCTAAAAGTAATGATGTTCTTACCTTTTCCCTAGGAAATCCTTATGGAGAAAAACACACTAAAATAAACATGCTCTACTCTTTTCCCGTATGGAAAATATGTAAGTGAAAAGAAAGAGGTAATCTCTCTAGAGTTAGGCTAAGACTTTTGGCATGTAAGGTTGCTATAAAAACTTAACTTCATACATTTTTTCTCTAACTCACACTCCTAGTCAGATTTTCAACTATGGAACAAAATACAATAACACAAAATGGAACTCTATTCCTCCCAAAGGGGCTGCCAAGTATTTAACATAGCGTGTGTTGATTATATCAAAGATCCTATTGAAATTTTGATAAGCATCCTTGCTTAAACCTTCAAACCCCCCCCCCCCCCTTTTTCCCCCTTCCCTAAGAAATCCATATCTCCGTTTACCGTTACCTTCCTATATCCCTCATTACATTATAAAAGGCCGAAAGTCCACGTTTGAAAATATATAAGGTCTAGCCCTTCTGGCCCTAGCCCTTTAAATCTTTTCCTCCACGTAACCCGGCGCTAGACTAGGCGCCAGCCCGAAAGGCACTTATCAAATGTATATCGCATTTTGAGCCATCAATCTATACAGATCGAACGATCGTCGGTTCATCTCTGCCGCGCCCGTAGCCCGCCCGACTACCGTCCGATCAAACCGTAAAATCAACGCGCCCGTAGCCCATCTCGTCCCGATGGTCCTCGCCCCGTGTCCACCGGCTCCAAACTCAGCTCGGTTTCTATCGCACCGCCTTCGAAGGCGCACGTATTTCAATTCGGAGCGATTCCATACATCGTGCGCTCGCGTGTCCCCGTGTACGGCTCAAAACCGCTCTCCATCACGTGTTATCGTTCGACCGAGGATACGCAGCAATATGCATTATAGCCGTCCTATCCGGGGTCTCCATCCAATGGTCATCGCACTATGGATATGCACGAGTGTTACTCCAAGTGTACAAAGGCTCCTGCCCACTGCCCATCGCTCCAATGGCATTCAATGGGGCCGTTGATCTCGTCTTGAGATCGAATGTACTGGATCATTTGCATGTTCGATGACACTCGGTCTTCTCCACGTCACCTCGTTCCACGTGTGTGTCACATGCTTCCTCCTCCCGTTATATATTCCAAATTTCATAAGTCAAATTTTCATCGTTTATGTTAAAACCTCCACCCGGCCCGTCCGCCTATTCCACTCAATTTTTCATCGCCACCCCGCATACTTCCACCATTTAATCATTAATGCTGTCTATGGTCATCTCCATTGCATTGCCATCCCCATGCATTTGTTTTTGAGGAGTTTCATGCTTTGTAGGCTTACAACAAATTTTAAGACTATCATGATTTAAGGCCTATTACCGTGGATAGAGAGCATGTCAAAGGACCATTTTTCAGCTGAACTAGAAGAAAGGCTCCGGGAAGGTATGCCGACAAGACTTCCATGAAAAGAACAGATTAAACTCGTCAAACCTCCTGTGGACATTTCTATGGGCGCCGATTTCAGCGATGAAGACATTAATGTTGTGGGTGGTAAAGAGTATCGTGGGAGATTAGAGGAATTGAACATTCAACATTAAATATTTTAAGCCTTAATCTAGGGGTTTAGAAGGCGTAGGGTACAATGCACAAGAAACAATACCTCCAGGTTTCATTTCAGCTTAATTTTTCTTTAGGAAAGGATAGACTTCCCATGAGGTTTTTATTCCTCTATCGTGTTCCTTAAGAGTTTTCTACCTATGCATTTATTTCGTAAGGTGTAGCAAGGTAAAACAACATTATAAAGTCATAAAGCAAAGATGGGGCATGCACGTTTCTCTATTTCTTTTTTTTTAATTAGGCAAATTAAATGTCTATCACTAACTCCTTTTTGGGGCTTTCTTTGTCTCCTATAAAGCTCCCAAAGAACAATGATTTAGGGTTCCAGACATTTTATCGAAAATTATGCGTTGAAAGGCTTTGGTATACATTTTGTAGAACTCTCGTATGAAGGCCTGAGTCTATAGGGTTTCAAATGAGAGGAGTTCCATCTCAAGGGCAGTGAGGATTCTAGTCTGCATTTCACGTCCGTAATTCTCTTCTTACGTGTTATTTTAATATATCATTTCATTTCATCCATCTTTCCCGTAGACATGGTTTTGGAATGCGAGTGGTCTATTGATTTTTGAATGGATTTATCCTAGCTGATACCCATGCTCGGATTAGTCAAGCGCTTTAAATATGGCTCATGCATGATATTCTGTCACTATTCATCTTAAACCGTATTTCGTTTATATTAGTTTCTTTGGGAGGGTGTTTAAAACGCCATTGTCATGTATGGACTTAGAATGGTAAGCCCATGCATGGTGGTATTGTGTATATGGATATCATCCAATGTTAACTACATCTTCTCAATATTTCATTCACTACATACACCTTCGATAAATTATTTGGTGGAGGTAATTTCGAATCGACCCTCTTTACGTTAGGCCGTCTCTCGAATTGTCTGCTTTATATTGGAGTTTTTGTATTTTCTCTATAGTATTCCTCTTCCTCTGCATCAATTTATAAAGGTCTTTGGGTCCCATTCGATTAACATTCCTTGTTTCACAAAATGAGATAGCGTGGAGAGATTTTTGTGTATTGATAACTTCCTCTCGTTATACCATATGCCTCTTGCTATATAAGATGTCCTAGGCACTGGTATATCACAACTCAGAGCTTCTAGAGCGAAACATCTTTATACAAGCATGTCTGACGGTTGAGAAAATTTAAATACCTGGGACAAAATCTAATTCACTCTTCGTTTAGAGTATGGAGTTGAGAGTTGTAGATCCCTCACCTTGGCGACTCCACGTTTTTTTATTAGATAAATCTATTTGTAGTCTTACCCTCGTAAGCCACACCCGAGGTCGATACGTCAAGCCAAAGACACCTCTGTCCGACCCCGAAAAGATCATACATAGAAGAAATTGGAGGGAAAGAAAATCATTCCACTCAAATCCCCTGAATTGTCTATAAGACTTTCCATCCTCTTCTTCTCAAGAATCTCAAGGCCAAACTAATCCAACGGGAGATACCGATTATTACTATTCAGATATCCCACCCCGAGGAGGTATCGTAAATAAAGATAGTTTTCACCCTACTCCCGAGGTTGAATAGGTTAAAAGAAGTCATCAAGCATTCACAAGTAATCGTACCATTATTCCCCTCAACACCTCAACCCGCTATTCATTATATTCCTATTATTGTTCATACTCCACTCCCACCTCCTCCTCCTCTTACTCATCAAACTATTTCACTACCTCCACCCTCCAATGGAAAATGTTCCAGGATTCTTTCTTCTAAATAAATATGCCCCTCTCGGCTTTACCCCAAGTGTTGAATGATTACCACAAGATTATTTGGAAGATTCTACCTCGATTCAATGGGGAAAACAAGATTGATGCTCAAAAAAATCTTGATTTCTTCTGCTTTTGTAGATAACTTTAATGTGGAACACTTAGATGTGGTCTTGAGGTCATTTGTCCAATCTCTTGATGGTGAAGCTTGAAAATGGTTTAAGACATTTACTGTTGTTCTATTACCACTTGGGAAATAATGGAAGATACTTTTCTAAAATGGGGAGAGAATAAAGACCATGGACATTATCTTACCGAGGTTCAATACACTCGTGAAAAGACATAATGAAGGGGTGTCGAATTTATCATGAGATTTAATAAATTGTATTTGAGTCTTCCGCGAGATGAAACCATCAACCGTCGCTAGAGTTGTTTTTGTAGCAAACTTTGATTCGTAATTTGGTTTCTCTTCAGAGAAAAGAAAGCCCGTTTATGTCGGATGATGCCTGCCGATGCACTTGTAGTTGGAAGCAAACTTTTCCTCCACCGGTAAATCAAAGCGAAAAATCTAAACAAGATACTAGAAGAAGGGGCAAAGAGGAGGTGTCCAACTCTTATCAAGACAGAGATTCATCTAATGATTTAATTGAAGAAATGAGAAAAATGATTAAGAACCTTTCTCGGTAAACTGGCCGTTTTCTGAATTGGTAATCAAGAATTCAGCCCCCAAGAATTTCCACAATGCTCAAAACAAGAGGTTACAATCCTCGCATAGAAAACCACCCCGCAAATATTGCCAAGGAAGCAAAGGAGCATCAGATCGCACTACACCCACTGCATTTCTGGAAGGACTAAAGGATGATCCTACCGGAGATAATGGCCATGAACCGGAAGATGCAAATCTTGCTTCATCGGATAGTGATGGAGAGAAGAATTCCTCTCGAGAAGAAATGATGGAGCTGAGTGCTCATTACAAGAAGAAGAAAAGGCTGCATTACTACGAAGAAGCAGAATTGATCATTATTGTAAACAATTTGTTGATTTCATGCAAGAGTGTAGTTCATAGAAGATATGATCTCGCATCTCCTAGAAGAGGACTGTACTCAAGATCAATAAGAGGAGTTACCCTAGAAGGAAGCACTGGCTTAGAAGGAGTCTACAATGCAGTAAAGTCACAGACAAAGGTAAGGGCCCTAAACAAACCTCGTTATAGCCTAATGATCAAATTCCTTCCTCTTCAAAGGTAAAGTCATTCCCTAATACCAAATCCGAGTCAAAAGAAGTTAAACCTCACTGAAAATAAAGAGTCAAAAGAGGTTGTACAGAAAAGTCCTCCCCTGCTTTTAGTCTCCAAAAGGAACTTGAAAAAGTCAAAAATCCTAGTTCCTTGGATCAACTATTAAAGTAACCCGCATATCAATCCCAAGTCACCTCTTTTATGATCCCTCCAAGTAAGCAACACTCACCCTGCATAGTCTCAACCTTCAAGAAGAAAGACCCATGGTTGTCTTTGTCCACATTTTGCAGTGAATTAGGATGTTTTACTCCTTTTATGTGTCTCTAGTGATTCATGACCTACTTTTACATAATTGTATGCTAGATTTCCTGAGCTTCCATAATCTACTTTTTCGCCTCATGGAACAACTAGGATTGCTACAAATTACCCATCCATACAAATACCTCTATTCATTTGATTCCAAAAGAGTTAAATGCTTGGGGATGATCAAGTATTTATGGTCAATTTGGATCAAATCCCAGCTAGAAAAGTGTGGTAATGGACATCGTGGGTGTGGCTGACATCCCAGCTCGCTTTACATGTTACTCGTCAAGGTCCCGGGGGAAAAAAATTGGTGGGTCAATTAAGTTGGATTTAACATAGCCACTATCCCAGCTTTTGTGGCCGTGAGAGGAGGTTGTATAGGGAGACTAGATTTGTCAAGATGGTGACTAAGGCTGATAACTCAGAATTCACCGCCCATAGTAAAGAAGGAGATTTCTCATGCTTGATGCCGGAAGAAGATCAAGATTTTCTCATGACCCATCCTTCGTCGATCAAGATCGCTAAGAAATTTCTAGAGCCATGAAGCAGATCCTCTGATGCTCCATTTTGATGGAGCAAGTTCTCAAAAGAAGGTAATGGAGCTAGACTATTATTGATTTCTCCTACAGGGAAATGGGTCCTATTATCCTTCAAGCTAGAATATGAAGCTACAAATAATGTGGTCAATATGAAGACTGCTAGGGATCACAAAGAAGCCAGAACATGAACATACAAAGTTTAAAAGTTCCTTGGGAGAGATTCAGAATCGGTGGTAAGACAAGTCAAGAACCAAAGGTCGACCAAACATCCACGGTTTATGGGCTGAGAGAACAGTTTGGGACATGGTAGAAAATTTCGCCTTGGCATTCCAATATCCAAGCTCATGCCCCTAAGGAACGTAATAGGATGGTTGATTCCCTTGCCGTGGCTACTAGTAAGATTTCACTAATCGCAAAACCCTCATTTAAGATATGAAGTTGAGGTGCTACATACTCGCCGTCAATCCAAAATAACATCAAACACTCAAGGTGTATTTGAAGATGAATAACTAATGAAGAGATTCCGGAAACAGAGGGGGAATTCTCCGCATGGGAGATTGGCGTCGAAGAAGAGGTTAAGGCCCGAAGATACTCGTAAAGAAATTGGGAGAAGAAAGGTGTGCAATAGCAAGGTGCTTAAAGGGAAATGATTATAGCCAGAGGGTCAGCTCTGCAAAGATTATTTGACAAGAAATGATGTCCCACCGCAGCCAGCAAAGTGGTAGAAGAGAATCAAACAGAAGACCCGAATCTCGGGTACCGATGCTGACCCCAAGATTGTAAAATTGTTCAAAGGATCCCAAGAATATAAAAGCCATATCATAAATGTTTCAGCCTTACAAAGATGTATTTTGTTTATCCTATTAGGACTTGGAAACTTTGATATCAAGATATGCAACACAAAATTCCATCAAGGGAGATGCTCCTTATAAGCAAAAGCTCAAACAAATAAACTCGCCGCTTTCCAGAATAGAGAAGGAAATTAAGAAGCTAAGAAGGCCAAAATAATTGTACCATTAAGGTAATTAATGGGTGGCAAACCTAGTCCCCTCGTCCTAAGAAGAATGGGGAAATAAGGTTGTGTGTGGATTTTAGAAATTTAAACAGAGCATCCTTTAAAGGATAACTATCCACTCGCCTAAGATGGATCACATCCTACGTAAGGTGGTTGGAGCTTCTAGGATGTCAATGATGGATGGGTCTTTCCGGGTTATAACCAGTGGTTGTACTTCCGTAAGATCAAAGAAGACTGCTTACCACCATGGGGTACATTTATGTATGCTAGGATGCCTTTGGATTGATTAATGCAGGGCCACTTTTCGAGGGGCCATGGACATTGTTTTTGTTGGGGAGCAAGATAACTTTGGTAGTCTACCTTGATGATATCATCGTATTTTTAAAGAATGATACCGGAAAAGGTTGAACATTTATGAGGAGCCTTTGAGAAATGCGAAGGTATGGTCTCTCTCTAAATCCTCAAAAGTCTTTATTTGCATTAGAAGAGGGAAAATTTTGGGACACATTGTAACAAAAGATGGGGTGAAGATAGATCCAAAGAGGGTTGAGGTAATTAATGGTATTTCTTTTTTCCTAGAAATAAGAAGGAGGTATAGGTGTTCCTAGGGCGCATCGATTTCCCCGAGAAGGTTTATCTCCTAACTATGCTAAAATAGTTAGACATATAATCGATGTCAAAATAATAATGAAGTTAAATGGTCCCAGGAATCACAAGAGGCATTTACAAGGGATAAAAAATGCTTTATGTATTCCCTGCCAGGCTAGCTAGATCCAGATTATGCTAAACCTTCTTTACATATTTTCTTTTGTACTACCTCATACAATAGCGGTGAGTCTTATTGCAGTAAAAATGAGGAGGGGTATGAGTGTACCATTGCCTTCTTCAACCAAAATATGATGTAATTAAAGTACAACATATTAGAAATAGCATACTTAGCAACCTCAAAGCATTTCATTGATATATCTACAGTCCCATATCACTGACAAAGCCGCAATGCTATAAAAGATATTGTTATTCGTGGGGATAGAAGGAAAGGGGGAAGTGGATTTCACAGATACAGGAGTATGACTGCAGATATCCGTCCTACTAAGCCGATCAAAGGACAAGGGTTGCCCAAGATCCTGCCTTCCTGAATCAAACTATCAAGCTTTGGGTATAAATTTGTCCATAATAAAGGGAAGTAGGAATCAAGAGAAAGAAGAGCGACAGTGGAATTTGAGTAGCTACTCCGTAAAACACATATAAAGTACCTCACCACAAGGCAAAGAGATAGTAGAATATCTCCTCACACTCATTGCCCTCCAAGCCGTGATAAAGCTAAATACAAAACACTAAGATTGAAATAACATAAGTATATAGTCACCAATGGCCGGCTATACTCAATAGATCCATTAGGCATCTTACTTTGTGTCTCATGAGGATGAGGTAGAGAGTATTATAGCTGAATTTCATGAAGGAATCTCAGGGGGTCACTGTGCCTAGAGGGCCACTTCTCACAAGATCCTAAAGGCTTTACTCACGTTTTTGGAGATGCTTTGCCCAAAGTTAGAGCTTGTGATAAGTGTCAGAATATCAGGAGATGTGGTTGCAACTTCCCATGATTCCCATATTGATGGATGAACCATTCATAATGTGTAATTGATTTTATAGGTGAAATACATCCTCCATCATGAATAAACATGTTATTATTAACTCACTAATTATTTCACAAAATGTAGGTGGAAGCCATACCTACGAGGAACACCACATATACCGTGGATAATAAAGTTCATGGAAGAAAACATCATAAACTAGGTTTGGTTGTCCCATGCATAATAGTGATTCCATAATGTGCAAGCCTTCAAATATACAAATTTTGTAAGCTTCCGTCGCCAGTGATAAATCACACTCCAAGTCACTCTACAATGCATTGTCCATTGTGTGTTGGCTAGCGTAGTCTTCTAATAAAACCCTTGTGAGGGCATTGAAGAACTATAAATGAAAACTGTAAAAATTGGATTCCAAGTAAAATTTGTCTAGCAATAATAAAATTACCAAGAAGAGAGAACTGAAGATCCCCATATGAATTGGTATATGGGAGGGGAAACAGATTTCCTATTCAATTAGCCCTATCAGTAGCCCGATTCATGCAGAAAGTCAAGGAGAGCCCGATGATATGATCAGAGAATAAACCAAATAAGTGGAATTGGAAGAAAACATGCAATCAAAGGACCAAAGGCTAACTCAATATCAAGATAAGATAAGTACCTTTTTGATCAAAGATGCTAAAGACAAAAGAATCATAGATACATTAGTACTTAGGTGGGATATCCGGAGGGACAAAAGAAAACATGTAAATTGACTGCTTTTGGTTCGGCCCTTTCAAAATTGTGGAACAGGGGGGCAATAACACTTTTAGGTTGGAGAATTTACAAGGAGATTTTCTTGATACCCCCGTGAATGGTCGCTTAAACTTACTCAGCTCTAACTAAAGTGCAGATAGCCCTGATGTATTATACCGTATATTAGTTTGTTTTCACTCTTTGTTTGAAATAATGTGGGTATCGTGATGAATTATGGGTGCAGTAGAATTGTCAAGAGAGATTAGTAATAAAGAGCATTTCAAAGGTCAATAAGTTCTTGATACGCTAAGGGATGAATGTGCCATCCCTAGGTGGAGTAATGCTGGGATTATATCAGATCCTATCGAAATTTTGATAAGCATCCTTGCTTAAACCTTTCAAACCCCTTTTTTTCCCCGAGAAATCCATATTCCCGCTTTACCGTTACCTTCCTATATCCCCACATTACATTATAAAAGGCGTGAAACGTACGTTTGAAAATATATAAGGCCTAGCCCTCGGCCCTAGCCCTTTAAATCCTTTCCTCCACGTAACCTCGGGCTAGACTAGGCTGTACCGCGCTTATCAAATGTATATTAGGAGCATTTTGAGCCGTCAATCTATACACGGATGGCATTCATTCATCTCCATCAGCGTCTTAGGCCCGCCCCTCACTACCATCCGATCAAAACCATGCATCCAACGTGATTCTATCCGTCTCGGTGGTCCCCGTCCCCACGTCCCCACTGGTTCCAAAGTTGCCCGGGTTTTCAGACAACGCTCTTGAGGCGGTGGGCAGATTTTTCAATTTGGGAGCGATTCCATACATCGTGCACCGCGTGTCCCCTGTGCAGTCTAAAACCGCTTCTCCATCTGGCATTATCGTTCGACCGAGGATGGCTGCAGCCATGCATATAGCCGTCCCGATTTGGGGGTCTCCATCTAACGGCCATCGCACTACGAGATGCATCTGTGCTACCCAAGTGTACAAGGCCCCGGCCCACCGCCCACGGGCCTACGACGATTCATGTCTTTGATCTCGCTCTGAGATCAACGGTCCAGATCATTTGCATACTCCGCCGTTGACTCAAACTTCCTCCACGGCCACCGTTCCACGTGTGTGTCACATGTTTCCTCCTCCCATTATATATTCCAGTCATAAGTCAAATTTACTGCTTTATGCTAAAACCTCCGCTCCGGTCCGTCCGCCGCTGTCTCGCCCGCATTTTCATCGCCACCCCGCACTTCCGGCCATTTCATCATGCCGCGTTGCTACACAAATATCTCCACCGCATCGTCATCCTATGCATTTGTTTTCTTGACGAGTTTGCGGGTTTCGTGTGCTTATAGCGGCTGCACTACTATGATCTGCTGTAGCCTCTATTAATGTGATAGAGAGCATCATTAAAGGACAATTTTAGAGGCCGAATTATGAAGAAAGGCTTGAAGGTATGCCGACAAGATTCTATGAAAAGAACAGATTTAAATTGGCTAAACTTCCCACTCGACATTTAAGGTGCCGATTTCATAGATGAAGACATTAATGTTGGCAAGAAGAGTATTAGTGGGAGATCGGGAGGAATTCAACATTAAGCATTAAAGATTTTAAGCCTTAATCTAGGGTTTAGAAGGCAGAGGGTACAATGCATCAAGAAAAAATACCCTCCAGTTTCATTTCAAAATAGAATTTTCTTTCAGAAAGGACAAACAATGCCCATGAGGTTTTTATTCCTCTACCATGTTCCTCAAGGAGTTTTCTACCCAAATACATTTATTTCAGAAGGTAGTGTGGTACAAACAACATTAAAGTTATCAAGGAGGCAGCATGCACATTTCTACTTTGTTTTAATTAGGAAATTAAATACCTATCAATGAATCCCTTGGGGCTTTCTTGTCTCCTATAGCTCCCAAAGAATAGATGATTTAGGGTTCCATTTAATTAAAATTATGCTGAAAGGATTTTTGTATACATTTTGCAGAACTTTGTATGAAGGCTCAAATCCGATAGGGTTCTTGAGGAGGAGTTCCATCTCGTTAAAGAGGATCTATTCTGTATTTCAAAGTCTCAGAATTCTCTTCTTATGTGTTATTTTAATATATCATTTCATTTCATCCATCTTTCGTGTATCATGTTTCTTGGAATGCGAGGGCTCATTGATTTTTGGTATGGATTATCCTAGTTGATACCTACATGCTCGGATTAGTCGAGCGCTTTAAATATGGCTCATGTAATGGTATTCTGTCTACCACCATCTAAATCAGATTTCTACTATATTAGTTTCTTTGGCAAGGTGTTTTTAAAACGCTATTGTCATGTGTATGGATTTAAATGGTAAGCCCATGCATGGTGGTATTGTGTATCTCGATATCACCAATGTTAACTAATATCTTCAATATTTCATTCACTACATAAACCTTCATAACTTATTTCTGAGGTATTTCTTTGAGCTAGTCGTCTTCAATTGTCTCGTTGCTTTATATTAGAGTTTTTGCATATTGTCTCTACAAGATTCTTCCTTCTGCCAGCTTTTGAAGGTCTTGGTCCCATTCGGATTAACATTCTGTTTCACCAGAGATAGCATGAGATATTTTTATTGATAACTTCCCTCATTAAACCATATGCTCCTCGCTATATAAGATGTCCTAGTGACCGTCCATCACAACCCTAGGTTGTCTCTAGGAGCGATAATAGCGTGATAGCCAACTAGTGTGTAAGATTTGACTCCGTCAACCATTAACGAGGTTTGTGATTTTAGACTTTATAGCCTCGTTAAAATTCCACATGTAGCTAGCTTGCTATGCATGAATAATGGGGCTAAAATATATTCTCTAATCTATGGTGGTCAACATGATAAGTCAACTTACTAAAGGCATAATCTTGAATGAACTTCATTTGATAAGTTTTTCATGCACCATTGATATGTTCCTAAGTGTAGAACAATGGTCAAGGTTTTAAAGGCTGTGATAATCGTTGACCCCAAGAACAGTCATTTAATACCTCAAAATCACTCCAAAAGGTTTTAGACCCCAATTCTCCACCCACCATTAAAATGACCTACAAGTTGATTCTTTCAGTTTTTTCACTATACATCAAAATATATGACAAATAAATATATCATCAATCTAGATCATTATTTAATAATTAAAGAAATTATGAGTAAGAAATATATGCATCATGGAATGGAAATAGCGTTAATTCATTGAACACCCTTGTACATTCCTTGTTGATACTTTTGAAAGTAATATCGCTTTTGAAAAATAATTTGTTTATGGATTCTATTTCACATTCTCTCAAATCATATCAAAACCTTCTTATAATATTTGAAACCATCTATACAACTTTTCATTTGTTTAAATAGGACTCATCATATTGGAATATTAATTGTATTTATGTCCTATAAAGCAAGGAAGGGAGGTCATGAACCTTATGGTTAGAGATAGTATTTGTTAAGTTAGGCGAGTTACTTTTTATGAGATAGAATTAATTTAAAATGCTTCTTAAGATTATGTAACTTTCGAACCATAATTACAAAATTCATTTATTTTTTTACTTATCATTTTAGTTGCTAAAGTTGAAGACTATGTTGGTAAATAATACTCATTCATTTAAATCATTTACCACTTTAGTTTTTCACTTACATTACTCATAATTTCACTTTTTTGCACCTACATTTTCAATTTTTCACACCACATGCACAAATAAAGGACCTAAGGTCTTTCCCATACCAGTATGTTCTTAAACATGTTTTCTTGCGTGATATAAGCATTAGGAAATGATTGGAGAGCTTAAATTCCTCATTTAATACACAATATGTTTGGTTCATGCCATACTAAGCCAAGAATCTTTTTAAATTCAACTGAATTTTAAATTGAAACTAACTAAATCCCGCAAAAAAGAATAAAACAATTATGTTAGTTGTGATGGACTAGAAACAACACACCATGATATTTCAAATTTAAAAATAATGGTTTGAGTCCCAGATAGCTTAGAATCCTATCTATGAGGTTTGTTTTCAAAATAAGGATGCACTCCCATTTGATTCTATGATTAGGTTGTAATCATGAGGCTCTCAAGCCAAGAGTGGACCTTCCTGTAATCTGTGACGCCTTGTCACAAACAAAACCATCATAATAAAAACACATCATGCAAGAAACATAGCTCCCTCGACATATCATTTTTCTCCTCCAGAAGAAAAAAAATTCACATCATGTGAATATCTCCATGTACTCTACATATTGGGTACAAAACCATCAACCAAACACAAGTCGACAAACATGCCTCTTCAAACAACAGTATCTCAAGTCAAATAATAGCATGTACAAATTTCCATATTTGTTGCATCTATGTCAACATAACTTACTTTCAGCATCTTGCTTCATGCAAATATGCACCATAATTTGAATTTGCAAATAAATTCATGAAACATCAAAATACATGCAAGGGCCTTAATTGGATAAGAAATCTAACCATCCCTTACTCAAACCATTTCAATGGCGCTTCTTTCAAATTCGCACTTCATCATGTGAATCATCCTCGACCCTCATCGATTATGGAATCCTCTTTCCATTCTGTCAATATCTCTTCCACCTTCTTCAAATGTCGTGGATGACTTGTTGGATACAAAGTCCAACACTTTGCTCCAAGGTGACTTTTCTATGGAAATGAGTGCAAGCCGCATCTTATTTTCAACATCATTTTCCTTGTCCAATGGGCCTTTGACCTTTTGCCTCATTTATTTAGAAAGTTTCATGCATGGATATCTTTTTCCAACTTCTATAAACATTATGATTATTCAAACATAAAAGGAACATGCAAACTTTTCAAATCTTATGTGAATATTTACGATGTTTATCATAATCAAAATAAATTTGATTAAAAGACAGCATTTATACCTTGAACATTCACCTTTGTCACCTTCTTGAGGAGAGGTGAATTTGACGAGGTAGTGGCTCTCCTCGGAATACTAGCAATGAATTCGATGACTTTAGAGCTTTAACATCATCATTTTTACATTCCTCATTAGCCGATGACTATTAACATCTTCTGCAAAGTGGGTGTCAAACTCTTCTATCTCATCATGAACACAAATCACAAGCTTGAGGTAATGAACACAAAATGAAATTCCTTCTTGGAACAAACTTTCCTGTGCCTCCTCTTGGCTTTGGAGCATTCTCCATCATGTTTTCCATAAGTAAGACCCAAATAATTAGCCTCCTCCTTCAAAAAACATTTGGCTCAACTATGCCTCTTTGCATGTTTGCCTTTAACCCTTTACTTTCATAGCTCATTTTCATAAAAAATTTGGACCTTATTCCTCTAGTGTGTCTCTCAAAATCAAGTACACATTCACTTTGAGAGGAAATTGAAGACAAACTTGAAATTAATAATCTTTTTTCATTCACATACTTGGCTAAGGCTTCCTTTGCATCATATAGAGTTGAATCTCCATGTCATGCATCCTTGCTTGGTTTTCATTTTGTACATGGAGTTGGAGTATCCATCTCATGCATATTTTCATGAATTTCGTTTCTCCTCATTCCCCTGAAATCAACTTCTCTTGAAGGATAATGTTCTCCTATTATCTTCATACATCTCTTGCACCATATCATTCATGATGTAGAGCTTCGCAACATCTCTTTATCAAAGCTTTTTGTTAAGGAAGACTCGATTAAAATAGATACTCGATGAAACTTCCATCACACTTGTAATGCATAAAAGCTTCTTTGTTTTGATTTTAGAACCGAGCTCTCAATATTGACTTTCTCTTCACACACATAAACTTGCACACACCAAACTCTCCTTTACAAATACAAAACCAATAGCTAATTCTTCTAGCTAACTTGAATAAAATGAGCTAAATTGTAATTTGATACCAACTTGATTTGAATATGGACAAACTAGTTTTGTTGTGCTATCCCCCACGTTTAAATAAAAACGTGTTTAGACCGTCTAAAGTTAGCCAATTGGGAAGGGGTTTATGTGTCAATCTTTAAGTGTTTGTGAGAAATGTATGAGTTAATTAGATTTTAAAACTAATGTGTACAACAAATAAAGTGCAAAATTTTTATTTTGGAAATTTTTCCCTAATCCAGATTCCGATCATTATCATGTAAAAGGAAGAAAGAGGGAAGTCACTTTTCAAATTCTAGACCTTGTCTTAAAACCAAAAATAAACTAGAGATTCGGTTTTCAAATACATTCATCATTTGGAAAAGTTCTTAGCTACCAAAAGTCCATATGCCAATCTACCTCCCAATAAATCCATTTATTACACCATTGGTTAGTTTTTTGTCTTCCTATATTCTTTATCAACTTCTTCGAGTGATTCTTGAAATGTGGATACATAAATCCTTCCTAAAAATTTGAGCTCTAAATGAGAAGACATACAAGGTCATTTTAAGTCATTCCTCTACCCAATTATAAAACCAAGTGAATATTTCTACATATTGATTCCGTCCCATAAACTATAAAATATAGGTCAATTTTTCCCTTTAACTTATTTAAATATTGTTAGCGCACAATTGTTCAATGGTCTGATGAAATTTCACTAATAAAGGCATGATTATGCCAATCCATGTTGCATATTTCCATTAACAATGTTTACTTGTGGAAAACAATGTTGTCTCTACTTTTATGTTATTTTGAGTTTGCTTTTAGTGCTGAAATTGGAAGATATGATATTAATTTATGACTTGCAATGATAGTTACATTACTTATTCTTTTTCTCTACTATATTGTTATTTCTAGTCCTCTGGGTGCTTTCTTCATATTTTTTTTTACTAATTGAAGGGATTCAGAATCCCCATATTTTACCATATTGCTTGTCGGTTCCATGCGGGATTTAATTGACATAATAGGTGGTTTCTCATTTTTGGGATGTTCCTAGAAATTTTTTGGCACATCATATTGAATTTCTATAATGTATAGCCCCCTAACGTTCATATAGAACCTTCATTGAAAAATGTGAGGGGGTTTCAAATTCACATTGGATATCACCCTCCTCTCGATAAAAAAGTTTAAATAAAACACAATAACAGAGAAACAATTAGTGACGTCACCAAAGATGTAAGCCCTCTTCAAGGTATCATATCCTCTCATCAAGGTCAAGAATCTATTCACCAAAAATGTCCTATGGAAATGATGGTGTAAGAAACAAAACTAGACAAAAACCTTCAGTGAGAACAAAAAAATCTAAAACCTCTTCAAGGTCTTCAATCTGCTCGTAAAGTTAAATTACATGTCTTGATCAAGTCCAACAACAAAGAAACATTCAGTGACAACACCAAAATCTACAACTTCTTCAACATCTTCTAAACCATCTTCAAAGTCAATATTGTGTGCATGAAATTCCTCAGCAAGGTCATCAATAGAGTCATCAAAACTACTATTTCAAACTTCAATGCCAAAAATAAGTTGAAAGAATTCAATTTCTCCTCCAAAACCTTCTTCTCTAAGCAAAGCTAGCATGATGTCGTCGAGAAATTCAGTAATTCCACGAGGAAATTCTATCAAAGTTAAAACAAATCCTTTTCATCCATATTTAATGCCTAATTTTTCAGGTGGAACACCTCCAAATTTAAGGACCACAATGACATAAAATATGTAACTTTACCTAATAGGTGTAGACCTAGAACCCCCAACTTTGTGTGACATGTACAATTGAAGATATTATATGGTAAGCAGTGTGAGAAGAGAGTCATGGTCACTGAGTTGAGCAAGAGAAATAGTTTGGTATGACAACATTAATTGTGATAGGTCTAGCTAGCAGGCTACCAAATTACATGGTAATGGCATTCAAAATGTGAAAATTCCCATTTCACTTGGAAATAAGATGGTAGAGAAAGGTATAGATGAAAGGAGATATCCATTTATGGTAAAGAAATCAAATAGTTCTATCAATTCAACCTTGCAACTCTAAGAGACATTGAATTAAATTTCATCTCAAGACATGGCTTTGAGAGGACACTCTCAAAGCCAACCTTCGTTATGGCTTTGAAACACATGGTAAGTATCAAGACTTAGCAACTTTATTTGCATAATTTTTTCTAGCATGGGCCTTAATGTCATAGCCTTCTTTTGCCTAAATGAATGCAAATTTCCTTGCCATTTGGCTTGCGACATTCATAATTCATGCTCATGGAACATGATTGTGTTGCAATTGTGATAACATTTGCTGTATGCAGAAGCTAATAAAAAATGATCGAAAATGACATTTTTGCTTTGTTTTTTTGAAGATTTAAGGAAAATTACACCAAGTAGCTTCCAACCTCATATGACCATCATGTCAAACTCATCTCAGGATATTGTCCAAGTAAGAGCCACTTAAGCAAGCAATCTAGTATACATGCCTCCAATTTCAATTAGCAGCAATGACATTTCTAAGTATGGTGCAAACATTGCTCCATATCCTCAATGGGGCATGTTTGATGACAATAATTTGGGGAGTGAGAGAGGGAGATGGTAGGAGAAAAAATTCAAGGAATCCATGGGAAATTGAAAAATATATAACTAGAATAAGGTGGAAGACATTTGTAACCTAAGAGAGAAACTTGTGAGGAAATGGGTGAAGTTGGTATTACACACCCAATTGGACAACCTCGAGGAGAAAACATTTCTCCCACTTTATTTGTTGGCATAACCTAGTAAGTGTTATTCACTAGCATGTATTTTGTAAAGGCCTTTCAACCTAGTTCCCATTCAACTCCATCCACTAGGTTGTAGAGGATTCCAAGCCTAATTTCATAAAAAGTAAGTTGGGGATGATCACATTGACTTGCTTGATGACATGTCTATGAAGATTAACTACCTTGAACTATTTTTTTGCGTAGGGAAAGAGACACATTCCCATGTCCGAGCATGAAAACGTTCTTTGATATTGTTAATGCCTCTAGTGTTTACTTCTACAAGTTCTATAGGCAGAGTCTGTAAAGGGCCAGGTAGCCTCTGGATCTCATCTTTTATGAAAGGTGACATGTCTAGTAAATGCCCCTACAGTCAATCTCTGGAATGGATCTAAATAGAAGTTCTTCATTTTAATATCCATAAAACACAACAAATTTAAGGTAAACTATGTACATGTGTCATTTCTCCCACAAACTAAAGTGTATAAGTAGTAAATTTTATACCAAGTGTGCTCCCACCATGTAAAGCACAATTTGGTGAACTTATCATTTT
Organism: Pinus albicaulis; assembly: GCA_034641835.2. Classification (NCBI taxonomy): domain Eukaryota; kingdom Viridiplantae; phylum Streptophyta; class Pinopsida; order Pinales; family Pinaceae; genus Pinus; species Pinus albicaulis. Next base: position 140,043,775 of record CM076581.1, read on the forward strand.
TATAATTTCTTTTTCGATTAAATTTAGTTTCACACATGATAAATTATTGCTTTGAAATTTGTGTTCTACATAATTTGTGTACACTAAATTACAAATTGATTTTTTGAAATCTATTTTGTGTAAATGTCGACCAATAGATATATATCATGGAGGATGAACAACGAAGATCAGTTGAATCCCATATGGAGGTTCAGGGATCGGGGAATGTTCACGGTATTTAAATATAATCTTAAATCTCCATACATGTGTACATATGGAATTGATTTTTTTATTAACTTTGAGTTAATTTAGTTGTTAATAAGTTTTATATTTTAATTTTTAGGAGGTAAGAGGAGAAGGGTTTCAACTCCATCCATGGAGCGTGGCCAAGGTTCAACCGGTCGAGGTATGAGTGGTAGCTAGTTGCGGGAAGGGGGTGATATTTATTCCCCCGAAGGCCAATAAACCGTTGCTTGTTCTCAACAGGGTCATTATGGGTCTGGTTCTCAGCAGCGTCATTCTGGGGCTAGTTCTCAGCAGGGCCATGTTGGAGAAGATGTTAACCAACAACATCAAGGTTGCCATCAATTTCAATATTTTTTCATTAAATTTCTACAACTTTTTTTACACGTGTTTTTTCTAATATACGAAATTTTATATATATTGATGCAGAGGCTGAAAATGTTCGAGCCAGTGGTCAAAATAGACGCAGGGTAGCGCGCTACATTCAAGAAGAAGGCTGTCAACCCAGCACAACTTATCCGGCTGAGATTACTGATATACCATGGGAAACCAACATTGCGGAATGCACCTTACAAAGGTGTGAAAGCCTTCATGCAAAATTGCAAAGAGATCTTGTGGCTTTGTCTCTACCTGCTGAGAGTAGACAAAGCCTTGAAATAGTTACACATTCATTGGGTGAAATGGTAAATGTGTACAAAAATTTGGGGCCAACGACTGATTCGTTTGTAGAACTGATGAGAAAGAGAAAAGAAACAGTGATAGGTCCCGATAAATGGCAGGACATAAAACAAAAAGTTACAAGAGCAGAGGCCAAGTCAATGTTTAATTATAAGGAAGGGCCAAAAATAAAAATGTTGAAGGTGCAGTATTTCAAGCACCCAGACAAAGCTAGTTATTTGTATGATCGACATCTTGCGGCCTTTGGAAGGCTTCCATGGAACGATGAGGTTCCCGTTTATTTTGCACAAATGTTTTATGCAGAATTTTTTTTGGGTATGAAACCCAACTACAATGACCTTCCTTCAGAATATTTTGGCCCGGGGAAAGGTCGATTATATAACCGTAAGGGCGCTAAGTGAGATGTGGAGTTGCCTCGCCCTGAGTCGCCATTGGTGAGTCGACCGTTTCGAGTCGAAACTCTGCGATCAGAGATGGATGCGACTTCTCAAATAAGTCGAGAAGCAAGGGATGTTATGATCGACAATGTTCATAGCGGATTGAGTGGAGTCGATCTTTGTTTAAATCGACAAAGAGCATGTGAAAATGCACGTGCCAATTTTGTTTATCGTACAGATGAGGAGATTTACAACATGAATGTTGAAGATCTCCAAACATATGCAATAAATTGTTGCAATGGTCTGAAAGACCTAATTTTTCATGAGGAAGAGGGCACCGGAACGGTATGTGTTAGTGACCTTAGGGTTTGAAATTATTTTTACATATACATGTGTACAATTTGTAATAAATACATGTGTATGTACATGTATACATTTATTTGTATGTGTACATTAATCTAAAAAAAATGTATGATTATATGTTAAAACACCATTTGCAGTTCTCAGGCATGATGCGTGATGAAAATGTTAATATTACGTTCGGGACCTCCGGTTCAAACGATGCAGATGGGTCTGACCATCATGATATGTTGGCACATGTTAGTGTTTTTTAAGTGACTCTAAAATAAATAATTGTTGCTACACATGTACATGTATGTATATATATAATTTGATAAAATGTTTTAACAGGTACCGATTCCGTCTGATGTTTTTGGGATGGCGGTACCTTCTTCTTCCTTAGGAGATGTACCTTCTACTTCATTGGGAGATGAGCCACAAGTATGGACAATTTTTCACAAGTTTAAAATTTATTTTTAAAAGTTATATATATATATATATATATATATATATTCTACCTCAAAAAGTTCCATTAAAAATTGAGATATATATATATATATATATAGAGAGAGAGAGAGAGAGAGATCTATATTTTGAGTTATTTAAATTTTTTTGAATTTAGGTTCCTATAGAAGATTTTTTTAATCCGCGGACTCTAGCGACGGAGATAGGAACATCCACAGCATTTGAACAAGTTGTCTTTAGTTCATTTTTTTAATATTATTGAAAATAAGTTTATATACATGTACATGTGCATTTTCATTTGAAAGTTTTTAATTTATATAAATTATTTATATATATATATATTTACATTTAACTGTACATGTATATTGTACAGTTTACCACTGCAGATGTTTCTATGGGAGAACCTGTTCATCAAATGGAGAGGGAACCTTACGAGGTATTGCATGATTTTTTTGTTATATTTTGTTTTTTACATGAAGTTTAGATATATATATTCTCATTCATTTTTAAAAACTTCAAATTTTAATGTTCAAGTACATGTGCATTTTGTATGTAGGTTTCCTATTCATAGGATAGGGCGCGGACTGAGACCCTAGTAGGGAAGACGCTAGATCCTCCATTTGATGGACATGATTTACAGTAGATTTGATTTCAAAATTTAGATGGTTTTAAAATTTGTTAAACTTGATACAATTTGATACTTGTGAGATTTACATTTTGGACATATTTTATTGCATTGTTATTATATAATTTGTTTTATTTAATTTTTGGATGGTTTTAGTACTTTTGGCATGTGAATGTGAAGTAATGTTGTCATCTGAACTACATTTGGCATGTGATATTTAATGTTAAATGTTTTTGTTGGATATTTGAATTATAATTGGCATGGCATGTGAAGTTTTTAAAACTCAAGTTTTGGATGGTTTCAATCTACATTTTGCATGTGATATTTAATGAACTTTAAATGTTTAATGTTTTAATGTTGCACAATATATAATCAAAGGGGTTTTAAAACTTAAAGTTTTGGATGGTTTCAATCTACAACTTAAAGTTTTGGATGGTTTCAACCTACATTTGCACATGTGGTAAATTGAAATGTTACTTGTAACAAGACAATCCCCATTGATTTCATTGTATATGTTGATTTCTAATTTGATATAATTGCTTGTATGATGGTACATTACTTGTAAAGTCATTGGATTAATAGTGTTCATTGATTTCAGTGTAAGCGCAAAAAATTATTGACAATGTAGAACGATTTTTGTGTTATAATAATTAAACCTAATAATATTGGAGAGCAAGAGAGATAAGGTATGGTGTTTACTACAAGAGTTTGAGCTAAATATTTAAATGGTTTATGATTTATGATTTTTAATTTCTTTTTAATATAATCGATACGGAAAGATGACAAAAATAATAAGGGTGACAATAAGAATAGAAGAAGAAAATAGTTTAAGATTGATCACAATAAATGCTATTTGTAATTGATTACATTCTAATTATTCACATTCTATCATTCAATATTATTACATTGTCACTTTGCATTCAAAAATTTTATTTGATCATTTTCCATTATTAAAGTTATTCTACAATATTTATCATCTCAACAAATTGAGGTCAATAAGAAAATTAAAAATTAAAATGACTTGATAAATCTCAAACATATTTAGCATATTTAAAATGGTTATATTAATATTAGATGTATTTACATATTATTGATAAAATTAATCATATGTTTCTCATATTATCGATAGTTTTTCCTTGGTTGCACATGACTGAAACCAACTTAGGTCCATCTTAAATATGAATCTATTAAGCGCGAGGGATCAAATCTCTCGATGTGCAAACCTTTCCTCAAGTTTTGCACTCAAAAAAGAGGTTTGCACCTCTAGATATTTGATCCCTCTTGGCGCTTGATAGATCCATAGTTATGATGGATCTAGGAAAATAACTTTCTAAAAATAAGTAAGGGAAAAGCAGCATAGGGAACAATTAGGAGTAGATTTAGGGCATAGGGAACAACTAGGAGTAAATTTAGGAACATGTGATAGTTGGGTGAGATAAAATCATATTTTAATAAAATAATGGGAATTTGTAGGAGAGACAAATAGTGGATATGACATGTATTTTGGTGAATAATCAAATTTATGGAATTAAACAATTAATTATTTTTGTATTTGAAAACAAGATTCACACCTAATCCTCACCTAAAAGACTAAATTAAACACATTATTATTAAGGGGACGAGGAGCTTTCTAGGTTTTGAGCTCCCCATTGTTATATGAGTGTCGTAATGGCATTCCATGTATTTTTGTGAGAACTTATGATATTTTGATATTCTAATTATGAAATAGTGATCTTGAGTACACGCTGGATAATGTAGTAGATAGGAACTTTTTGATAAGGGGAGATTAGGGATGTGACCAAATTCCTATCAGTGAAAAAAAAATTCTTCACCTTCCTATAACTCCATTGTAGCTTTGGGGGCCAAAGGTAAGAAGAGTACCTTGGAATTTCTTGGGTGAAAAACCAAGCAGGTCACCAACTTTGGTCTAGTGCATTGGAATTCATTAAAGAATTGGTCATTGGAGCTGCTTCAAGCTAGGAGTGAGCATCGTCACCAACCTACAATGAATATTTTACACTCCCTAGGGTGAATGATACTTTAAATTGATTGACAGTCTAAGACTTTCGAATTTTTCCAAATGCCAAATGATCTTACAAAGCTAGTATTTATAATATCCTAGTAGGTCATTCGGTGACAACTTTTACCGGAAACTTGAAACAAAGAGAATCTATCCTTGGCTAGGACATCATGTAAGATGCCTGCCATAAACAATAAAATTGTACTTAAAAGCTGAGATTCGGGCAAGTGGGGAAAACCACTTGTTATCTCGTCCCTTGGAGGCTAGGCCATATGGGGACCGAATCTGACCTTACAAAATAAAGTGAAATAATTTGTACCATACGGTCGGAAAACATATACAAGAACAATTAATTTCATTGTAGAAGATATATATATATATATATATATATATATATACATAACATTTTTCATCAATTCACATGTATAGAAAAACTACTTTCAGTTGATACTAGAGCACGTGCTTGTACCCAAACAATTTGTAACATGTGCAAACCACAAATAACATAAGCAACTCAATTTTTAGTTGAGTACTGGAATTTCTAAAACATATTTAATCCAAAGATAATAAATTGTTAGACACTTCACTCAAAAAAATTCTAATGGAATTCCATCCTCAATAATCCGTTCATGATCGGATTTTGACATTTTCCATTTCTTAATTTTTGATTTTTTCTTTGATTGAACTTCTATCAACTTTATGCGTGCTGCACACACCAAGTGACTATATTGACAACTTATGGAATCGGGTTCATAGTCTTCAAAGTAAAAAAAGTCTCCACTTTGATGAGTTTGTCTGAAAAAATAACCTTTCAGTATAATAGACCCTCTGTCATACTGAAATCCGTGATCATTATAGTCTTGTAATAATTTCCTTTTTCGTTCAGTGCAACGCATCAAATAATACTTCACATTTTCCTCGTTGTCAATAGGTGCAATTACAGCAAAAACATCTCCTGCACAATAAAATAAAAATTTAACATTTAATTATGCATATTTAAATTTATTTCTAGATATTTAAATCATTAGAAAGTAATTCAAATGTTACCTTCTCTAACAAGATCAGAAACTTGATCACCATCGGATGATATTGTAGTTTCCTCTGATTGCATTTCTTCAAACATTGCAACAGACATTTTTCCCTTTGTATTTAGCTCTGTATGTTTCCAATTGTTCACATACATTTTGTTTTCACAAACGTCATTGGATTTTGTGTTGTCTATGCAAACATCACAAAACAAGAATATTTTCTTTTATCCAATGCAAACACATTTGTGGACAACTTTGTTTGAATTGAATGCAATTTTCGAGTCCCTTTTATTGTTTCAACGTCATTTCCAATTGATCTATTTACGTCTCCGATTCCAATATGCCAGAAAAACCTTTATATGGAAAATTAGAAAAAGAATTTGTAAATATGATATTAAAATACAATTAAAAATAATCATTGCATGATAAATGTACAATGTTTAAAATTAGATTTCCAATATAAATTAAATTGAATGTACCTTCGCACTTCTCTTGATGGGTTTTTCTCATGGCTTAGAGCAGCGATGCACCATTGAACAACTTCTTCAGCGTTCACAAGTCGGTGTGCAGAGTGGTTCATTTGATATCTTCGAAGTACTCATTTTATGCATGCTCCTGCATCGTCATGTTCTCCTTTTCCATGGCCAGTCTCAAAGAAATTCCAACAATGTTTAATGCAGGTTTTCTTATGAAGACAACACAACCAAAAGAATGATCGTGCATATTTGAATTGACCTGCACATCCGTCTGACCATATCCAATGTTTATTGAATGTTATTCCACGATTTTTCAATGAATCATAAATTCTTCCAAAACAATGTTGTACAAAACATGTATCATGTGTACGATCGTCACTGATATAAAAGTGATATTCTTTAATGATATGTCAATTTTCACTCGTGCTTTCTATATGATCGACATTTTGTTCAACATGTCTATATAGAATATGGACGAGCATGGAGACTTGGTCAGAATGATAGTATTCACTCTGAATTTCTTTTTGTGGAACAAATGTGTAGTTTTCTACAAAATCAATCACTGACAAAATGGTCCCTGGTGGAAAAACTTCATGAGATTTTTTGAATTTCAAGTCTTGCCATCGAGCTCTATGGGAATGCTTGGTGTATTTGTAAATTTCTGCCTCAAACTTTCTCAAAAAGTCTATCAGAAAAATTTCGTCTTCTCGTAATTTGATTCTTTTAACACTATTTTCACCTTGAATCGATGTACCGATATATTCATATCTCTTCCATTTCACTTTCATGTTGGACAATGATTGATCATTTATATCAATATGATATTTTTTTTGAAATTTAGTCAAATTTCCACAATCATCGCATTTTTTACCACCAACACATTTCTTTTGTAAAATAGTTCATCGCTTTCTCTTTCACATAGAATTTGAGATATGAATTCACGGATAGTGGAAGGAGGAGGTGAATCCTTCCATAATGTTCTACCCAAATCAAGGAATGTGTCATAATATAACTCAAATTCCACATGATAACGGCAACAACAAGTGTCGCGTACGGTGATAGGTTTTACATACCATGGTTTTTGTTGAACAAAAACACTGAGTGAAACATGAATTTGATGATTCTCTTCTTTGAACTTGTTGAATAACTCTATCTGAGTGGTTTCCAAGAGATGTTTTTCATGTTCTTCGTACTGATTTCGTGCTATTATTCTTCGCATCACATGTCTTGTAGTTGGTGAAACACGCGAATTGTTCTTCCAATATTCATATATTATTTTTTTAACATTTTCTCCAAGTCTATCTTTGTATGGTTGCCTACAAATAGCTCTCCAACAAGCGAGTTCATCATTTACATCTATTTGTAGTCGAAATTTTCAATGTTTGTGCAGAGTTTTTTGCGAGGTTCCCAGTGCTCGTGCCATAGATGTTATCAAACGATTCTCTTGAGTACTTGGTGAAACCATTGCCATCTGTATTCCTCTACGTACATTTGAAACATCTTTATCTCTAGATCTCTTAATTGAATTTATAGCACTACTCATATTTTTTATCACCTCTTCCTTCATTTTTTTTTATCTTTGGTTGATTTTCGAATACCCAATAGTGTCGTCGCTTCTTTTAATTTCCTTGATGATAGGAGACCTTTCAACATTTGAGCCTGAACTGTCACTCACTCATTTAAGAAATACTTTTCAAAAATGCGGTTGACACGATATCGTATAACATGGTCAGGTTGTTTATCTCCATATGTGTGAGTGTCAACATTTTCTAACATCTCATTATCGATAGTGATTTCATCTGTACATATTCGAAAAAATAGTACATATTCAATAAATCACTAAATTAATAAACATGTCAATAAATATTAGGAAAATTTTAAATATATCAATAGATCATAATATTTACATTTACATACCCGCTTCAATTTCTGCTTGAGGTTGATTTTCTTCTTCAATATTTTGAGGAATATCTCTGTCTGTTTACATTAAACAAAATATTTTTCAAATTAGTTCATCAAATAAAAATTAAGCTTCACATTTTACATTAGGAAAAATTTAAATATATCAATAGATCATAATATTTACATTTACATACCTGCTTCAATTTCTGCTTGAGGTTGATTTTCTTCTTCAATATTTTGAGGAATATCTTTGTCTATTTACATTAAACAAAATATTTTTCAAATTAGTTCATCAAATAAAAATTAAGCTTCACATTTTACATTAGGAAAATTTTAAATATATCAATAGATCATAATATTTACATTTACACACCTGCTTCAATTTCTGCTTGAGGTTGATTTTCTTCTTCAATATTTTGAGGAATATCTCTGTCTGTTTACATCAAACAAAATATTTTTCAAACTAGTTCATCAAATAAAAATTAAGCTTCACATTTTACATTATGAAAATTTTAAATATATATCAATAGATCATAATATTTACATTTACATACCTGCTTCAATTTCTGCTTGAGGTTGATTTTCCTCTTCAATATTTGAGAGGGCTTCCAACTTTCTTTTGCGAGATTGTCTCGTTTCTTCTCTATGTGCCTCAGGGTCTCTTTTTCGATCATATTTTCTCGCACAAGTTCCTCGATTTCCCATGATAATAGGGTATGAAGTTCAAAAAATTTCCTTCAAAAAATTAGACAATAACTCAATTACAAAAAATATCACAAAAGATTTAATTTAAAAAAATTCAGTGTAAATTTTTTGCAAAAAATACATATTCCAATCCAAAACACTTTAAAAAATTCGAGAGAAAAATGTCTTATAAAAATGAAACGAAGCTCAAAAGATTTACTTCAACTCAAAACACATACATACCTCCAAGAAATGTCTTTTGAATGTACGTCCAAGAAATTTTTTACAATTTTTGCCAAAATCACGCCGCCTCTAAGAAATGTCTTCCAAAAAAATTCTTTAAACCCAAAATTGTAAAATCAACCAAGAAATGCTCTTAAACCCAAACTTTGAAGAAATTTTTTTGAACCCAAACCAAGATCTTTGTAAAATGAGAAGAAGTGTGCGAAATGTGCGAAAATTGTGAATCATTTCGCGGCAATTTATATTGACGCGAAATGTGTTTTAGTAGGGGGCTCCGCAAAACTTTCCAGCCGACGGAGAGTTATACAAGAGTTCGGCCAAACTGTTGATCAAAAGTTCGGCCGAACTCTTAAGACGTTAGATTTAACGAGCCTTTAGCGGAAAACATAGTTCGGCCGAACTTTGACTAAAAGTGCGGCCGAACTAACGCGTCACCAATTACGCAAAAACTAGGCTCTGAATATGGTTCTGCAACTTTGGTCTAATTAAACTCCATGAAAGGTTGTTAATTAACCGTCGGAACCAAGACAAGCATTTTCAGAATTGAATCTACTTTCAGGAAATATAACTTTTATGGAATTTCATAAACGTTTATTAATTTTAATTATTTTTCTAATAAAATGGGTGCAAACAATTTCTGAGGGTCATTGTGATTCAGTGAAATCAAAATTTTGTATCTCCCAAAATACATTGTAAAAAAAAATTGAAAAAATTATGGGGCATTACATTGGTCCGTCGTCTCTAATGGGTAGCTTTTAGATTTTTAGTTTATAACTTATATGTTAAGAAATTTCTTGCGACGCGAAACATATCCAAAATACGCAGTTTTTTGTATTGGACCAGTTCAAAAAATTCTAGTAATTATGATATGCATCCATTGACTTTGTAAATATGACGAAAACAAAGTAGACTCTGTCTAGATTGTTGTAACACATTTTGTTTTTTCAAAAACACAAATTTTCAATGAATACAACATTGCGTCATAACATGACTTCTTATGAATCCTTTGATTGTTAAGAAACACACACTCAAAGAAACGCTAAGTTGACATATCAAATCTGCATAAAAAAATTTCAAAAATAAGTAATAGAAAGCTAACAAAATTTCTCACAACTTTTATTTTTATCGCAAAATGAAATTCTACACAGAAAAATTGTTATAGTTTGCAGAAAGTTGAAGAACCGAAAAAATGAAAATTTTTTCTCAAAAAAGGGCAAAAAGTGTAACCTCTCGCCAATGGTGGTATAACACTTCCTTCCATACCGCAGCAAAAATGACCCCATTTATGGCACTTTATGGATATCATCCACCGTCCATCACATCATTTTTAAGAGAAAATTCTAAGGTTCAAGCAGCGGAAGATCACATCGAGCATCAACAAGAAGTTCTCCAACTCTTAAAGGATAACCTAAATTTGCAACAAAATCGAATGAAACAATAGGAAAATCAACATCGCAACGAGAGAAGATTTGATGTAGGAGACTGGGTATTTTTATGGCCACAACTACAAACAAATGTCCCTCATGCAAGCTAAGAAGGATAATAAATTATTTCCAAAGTACTATGGTCCTTACAAGGTGTTGTAAAAGATTGGTACTATGGCATACAAATTGGAGCTTCCTTCTTCTTCACGAGTGCATCCAGTTTTCCATGTTTCATGCTTAAAGAAGGTTATAGGTGAAAATATTCCAGTTCAAAAAATATTGCCAAAACTTGATGAGGAAGGAAAAATCATATTGGAACTTGAAGCGGTCACGGAAACAAGAACTCGACAGCTACGAAATCAATCAATTTCAGAATATCTCATCAAGTGGAAGAACTTACCCACTGAAGATTCTACATGGGAGGATGATAATTTTATACATAAGTGCCCAGAGCTACTCAAGCATTGAGGACAACACTTTTTTTAAGGATAGGGGCATGTTAGGCCCCTATATTACTAGTATAGTCCCTTATAGTTGTTAGTGTAACCCCCTTATTGTTATTATTGTACCCCTTTAACCCCCATATTGTTATTATTGTGCCCTTAAATTATTATTGTTAGGTCGGCTAGGATTACATTGTGGCCCTATGGACTCCTATATATAGAAAGTGGGTTTTGTAATTTGTATCATCCAAGAATTGTTCATTCATGTAATGTATTGGAGGTTTCCCCCTCGAAGTGGCTTATTTCTAAGGTGTTGATATCTCTTTTCTTCTATTTTTGGAGCTGGTTTCACAATAGAGAGAGGTGGGGAAGAGAGATGGAGGTAGGAGAGAAAGGGAGAGAGGGGAAGGATGAGAGAGAGGAGGAGAATGATGGGGGAAGAGAGAGTATTGGAGGGAAAAGAGAGAGAGAGAGAGAGAGTGAGAGAGAGATCAGGGAAGGGAGATGGAGGTGGGAGAGAAAGGGAGAGAGAGGAATGACGAGAGAGAGGACTTGACAGAGAGGAGGAGAGAGGGATCAATAGAGAGATGGAGAGGGAGACACAAATATGGAGGAGGGAGAGAGAGAAGGATAGGGGGAGGAATATAGTGATATGATTAGAGGAGACAGAGATGGCGGAAGAGAGAGGGGGGTAAGAGATAAAGGGAGAGAGAGATCATAGAAGAGAGAGGAAGGCAAGAGAGAAAGGGAGAGATAGGAAGGAATAGAGAGAGGAATTGAGAGAGGGAGGGAGAGAGAGAAGTTGGAGGGGGAGAGAGGGAGGGAAGAAGAAATATATAGAGAGAGAGAAGTGGAGAGAGAGAGAGGGAGGCAGGAAGGGAGAGATGGAGAGAGAGTGTGTATGTTTAGGGGTGAGAAAAGAGACAAAGTAGGATGTATGGAGAGAAGGGGAGAAAAGGAGAGAGAGGGAGGGATATAGTAATGTAGTTGGAGAGAGAGAGAGAGAGAGATGGGAAGAGAGAGGGAGGTAGCAGAGAAATGGAGAGAGGGTTGGATGGAGAGAGAGGAGGAGAATGATGGGGGAAGAGAGAGAGAGAGAGAGAGAGAGAGAGGGAAGTAGGAGAGAAGGGAGAGAGAGAAGGACAAGAAAGAAGAATTAGAGAGGAGGAGAGAGGGATCGATAGAGAGTGAGAAGTGGAGAGACAGAAGGAGTGACAAGGGAAGAGACAGAGAGAGAGCATGTATTTTTGGGGCTGAGATAAAGAGACAAATAAGGAGAGATGGAGATAAGGGGGGAGAAGGAGATATAAGGAGAGAGGGAGGGATATAGTAACATAGTTGGTGGATGAAGAGAGAGAGAGAGGGAGAGAGAGATGGGAGAGAAAGGGAAAGAGACGAAGGAAGAGAGAGGATGTGAGAGAGTGGAGAGAGGGAGGGAAAGAGAGATGGACTTGGAGGGGGAGGGGGAGAGAGGTAAGAAGAAATAAATAGAGAGAGAAAGGTGGAGAGAGAGAGAGTGAGTGAGTGATAAGGAAGATGGAGAGAGAGGGAGAGAGGAAAAAATGAGGAAAGAGAGATATTAGCAGGGGAGAGGGAGAGAGGGGGAAGATAGAGATATAGATGGAAGGTGAAGAGAGGGAAGAAGAGAGAGATGGGGAGAGGAGGGGATTGACAAAGATATTGATATATATGGATTGCAAGAGTGTGTGTGTTTAGGGGGGTGAGATAGAGAGACAAAAAAGAAGAGATGGAGGGGGATATAGATATGGATGGAGGGTGGAGAGAGGGAATAATATTTCTTGCACTAGATGGATTGATTTTAGTGGAGATGGTGATTTCTAATCCTATTTGATTGTTTGCACTAGATTCATTGATTTTAGTGTAGATATTTTTTTCTAATGATATTTGATTACTTGCACTAGATGCATTGATTTCAGTGTAGGTGGTGATTTCTAATACTATTTGATTGCTTGCACTAGATGTGTTGATTTCATTGTAGATGTTGATTTATAATTATATTTTATTGCTTGCACTAGATGCATTGATTTCAATGTAGATGATTCCTAGTCCTATTTGATTGTTTGCACTAAATGCATTAATTTCAGTGTAGAAGTTATTTTCTAATATTATTTGATTGCTTGCATTAATTGCATTGATTTCAATGTAGATGTTGATTTCTGATTTGTTGTAATTGGATATATGATGGTACATTAATTTTAAAGTGACTGGATTAACAATATGCATTGATTTTAGTGTAAGCACAAAACGGTATTGACAATGCACATTGAGTTGTGTTATAGTAATTTAACCTATTAATATTGGAGAGCAAGAGAGACAAGTATCATGTTTACTACAACAACTCGAGCTAAAGATTTAAATTATTTACGATTTAAATTTTCTTTTTCATATAATCGATATGAAAATATGACAAAACTAACAAGGGTGACAATAATAATAGTAGAAGAGAATAGCTTGAGATTGATCGCAATGAAGACTATTTGTGACATGAGTACATGCTTATTATTCACATTTTCTATCTTTCAACATTATTATTGTCACTTTGCATTCAAAAAAATTATTTCATCATTTTTCATCATTAAAGTTATTAACAATATTTATCATCTCAACAAACTGAGGTTACTAAGAAAATTTAAAATTAAAATGACCAAGTTAATCTCAGAAATATTTAGCATATTTAAAATGATTATATTAATATTTGATATATTTACATATTATTGATAAAATTAATCATATCTTCGATAGATTTTCCTTGGTAGCACACGACTGAAACTAGCCTAGATCCATCTTAACTCTGGATCTATCAAGCGTCGGGAGGGATCAAATCTCTCAAGGTGCAAACCTTTCCTCAAATTTTGCACTCAAAAAAGAGGTTTGCACCTCGAGATACTTGGTCCCTCTCGACACTTGATAGATCCGAAGTTAAGATAGATCTAGGTTGGTGTATTCTATGGTGCCCGAATCTAGAAGAGTTTTAATTTATGTGGACTTGAAATTTTTGGCCCATTACTTTATGGTTATTGTAATAGCCTATTATGTAGCTTAAGCTTTGCTCTTTATTTGATAATGAGGACAGTATGGATATGAGTATGATGATGATCTTAAAAAAAATTATATTTAACATGACTATTTATTCACAAAATTTATATTTAACATGACAGTCTATTCACAAAATTCAATCATAACAAATGATATATATATTATTTTATCTTCTTGAAAAAAAAAACACTATCATTTTTAAAGATATTTAATAAACTTAAAATTTCATACATTAAATTGAAATGAATAGAATAATCTTCCTCTTATTAATTTAATTTATAAATTTTAAAGATATTTAGTAAACTTAAAATTTCATACATCAAATTTAAATGAATAGAATAGCCTTCTTCTTATTAATTTAATTTATAAATTAATAATTTGATATATTGTTATTCTAGTATTTTAAAATTTATTATAATAAATATATAAATTTATATTTAAATATATAAGTAATTTATTATTAAAAAAGGTATACAAAATATAATGGAGAATTCTAATTGAAGTTACTGTGTGTCAATTGGGGTTATTTTAGGTGGTTACGTAGAATGGGTGTTATCTTCTCTGGGCACCTAGATTCAATTCCTTGTAAGTGACATGATGATAAGAAATATGGTTGTAATGGCTTGTTGTATTAACCTTCACTTTCACTGTAGATTTGAGAGAGAGGATGATTTCCCTTAATGCATTGTGGATAGCCCAAGGAAAGAAATCAACCTCTCTCTTAGCACTAAGCCAAGAGAGAGGCTTTTGTCCTCGCTCTTAGAGAGAATCCAAGAGGGAGGTGTTCGGAACTCAGCCCCTCTCTTACAACAAGGCCAAGAAAGATGTGTTTGAACTCTCCCTTAATGGGGAGCCAAGAGAGAGGTGTTTGGTATAAGGATATATGATAAATAAATAAATATAGAAGAGGTATAAAGAGGTAAGGTAAAAAAATAAAAATATATCAAATATGATTATAAATAAAAATCTAATAATATAACAAGCCTATGGGACAGATACCATAGTAAATAAAAGAGGTATGGTAAATAAATAAAAATATAAATAAACCAGAGGTATGGTAAGTAAATAAAACCTCTTTTCATATTTACTCCATAATCTTCTTTATATTTATCAACACTCAAAAAATAGGTTTGATTTAGGTGAAGCCTATGGTCCAAATACCATGGACTAAATTATTATTAATACCATGCAAAAAAAATCATTATTAACCATAATAAAATATTAAAACATTAATAATAATAATAATAATATTAAATCTAATACTCATATTAATATATTATAATATTAATATTATTAAATTTAATAACTTTCAATTAATACAATATTAAATATATTATATTATAATATATATAAATGTATCATGATATATATTAACTCTAAATATATATGCCAGCAAAGAACAAAGATATAGAGTGATAGAGGTGGAGATATAGGGGGATTGACAACGGAGAGATGGAGATAAACTAAAGGAAAGGGGAGAGGAGGAATGAAGAGTGAGAGAGGGAGACACAAATATGGAGGAGGGAGAGAGAGAAGGAGAGGGGAGGGGGATAATGATAGGATTAGAGGAGACAAAGATGGCGGAGGAGAGAGGGGGGTAAGAGATAAGGGGAGAGAGAAGGAGAGAGGGAGGTAAGAGAGAAAGGGAGAGATAGGAAGGACCAGAGAGAGGACTTGAGAGAGGGAGGGAAGAAGAAATATATAGAGAGAGAGAGAAGTGGAGAGAGAGAGTGTATGTTTAGGGTGAGAAAAGAGACAAAGTAGGATGTATGGAGAGAAGGGGAGAGGGGAGATAGAAGGAGAGAGGGAGGGATATAGTAATGTAGTTGGAGGGAGAGAGGGGTGGAGAGAGAGAGAGAGAGAGAGAGAGAGAGAGAGAGAGAGAGGGAGGTAGGAGAGAAAGGGAGAGAGGGGAAGGGTGAGAGAGAGGAGGAGAATGATGAGGGAAGAGAGAGTATTGGAGGGAAAAGAGAGAGAGAGAGAGAGAGAGGAAGGACGAGAGAGAGGACTTGAGAGATAGGAGGAGAGAGGGATCGATAGAGAGATGGAGAGGGAGACACAAATATGGAGGATGGAGAGAGAGAAGGAGAGAGGGAGGGAGATAGTGATAGGATTAGAGGAGATAGAGATGGCAGAAGAGAGAGGGGGGTAAGAGATAAAGGGAGAGAGAGATCACATAAGAGAGAGGGAGGTAAGAGAGAAAGGGAGAGATAGGAAGGATCAGAGAGAGGACTTGAGAGAGGGAGGGATAGAGAGAAGTTGGAGGGGGAGAGAGGGAGGGAAGAAGAAATATATATATAGAGAGAAGTGGAGATAGGGAGGGAAGAAGAAATATATAGAGAGAGAGAAGTGGAGAGAGGGAGAGGGAGTGACAAGGGAGAGATGGAGAGAGAGTTTGTATGTTTAGAGGTGAGAAAAGAGACAAAGTAGGATGTATGGAGAGAAGGGGGGAGAGAAGGAGAGAGAGGAAGGGATATAGTAATGTAGGTGTAGGGAGAGAGGGGCAGAGAGAGAGATAGAGAGAGAGAGAGATGGGGAAGAGAGAGGGAGGTAGGAAAGAAATGGAGAGAGGGGAAGGATGAGAGAGAGGAGGAGAATGATGGGGGAAGAGAGAGTATTGGAGGGAAACGTGTGATAGAGAGAGAGAGAGAGAGAGAGAGAGAGATCAGGGAAGAGAGAGGGAGGTAGGATAGAAAGGGAGAGATAGGAAGGATGAGAGAGAGGACTTGAGAGAGAGGAGGAGAGAGGGATCGATAGAGAGATGGAGAAGGTGACACAGATATGGAGGAGGGAGAGAGATAAGGAGAGAGGGAGGGATATAGTGATATGATTAGAGGAGACAAAGATGGCGGAAGAGAGAGGGGGGTAAGAGATAAAGGGAGAGAGATCGTAGAAGAGAGAGGGAGGTAAGAGAAAAAGGGAGAGATAGGAAGGACCAAAGAGAGGACTTGAGAGAGGGAGGGATAGAGGGAAGTTGGAGGGGGAGAGAGGGAGGGAAGAATAAATATATAGAGAGAGAGAAGTGGAGAGAGAGAGAGAGGGAGTGGCAAGGGAGAGATGGAGAGAGAGTGTGTATGTTTAGAGGTGAGAAAAGAGACAAAGTAGGATGTATGGAGAGAAGGGGGGAGAGAATAAGAGAGGGAGGGATATAGTGATGTAGGTGGAGGGAGAGGGGGGCAGAGAGAGAAAGAGAGAGTTAGAGAGAGAGATGGGGAAGAGAGAGGGAGGTAGGAGAGAAAGGGAGAGAGGGGAAGGATGAGAGAGAGGAGGAGAATGACGGGGGAAGAGAGAGTATTGGAGAGAGAGAGAGATAGGAGAGAAAGGGAGAGAGAGGAAGGAAGATAGATAGGACTTGAGAGAGAGGAGGAGAGAGGGATTGATAGAGAGATGGAGTTGGAGGGGGAGAGAGGTAGGAAATAAGAAATATAGAGAGTGAGAAGTGGAAAGAGAGAAGGAGTGACAAGGGAGAGATAGAGAGAGAGCATGTATGTTTGGGGGTGAGATAAAGAGACAAAGAAGGAGATATGGAGATAAGGGGGGAGAGAGTGAGAGATAAGGAGAGAAGGAGGGATATAGTAACATAGTTGGTGGGTGGAGAGAGAGAGAGAGAGAGAGAGAGAGAAGGAAGATGGAGAGAGAGGGAGAGAGGATAGAAGGAGGAAAGAGAGATATTAGTGGGGAAGAGGGAGAGAAGCGGAAGATAGAGATATAGATGGAAGATGAAGAGAGGGAAGAAGAGAGAGATGGGGAGAGGGAGGGAGTGACAAAGAGATTGATAGATATGGAGTGCGAGAGCATGTGTGTTTAGGGGGTTGAGATAGAGAGACAAAAAATAAGAGATGGAGGGGGATATAGATATGGATGGAGGGTGGAGAGAGGGAAGAATATTTCTTGTACTAGATGGATTGATTTAAGTGGAGATGGTGATTTATAATCCTATTTGATTGTTTGCACTAGATTCATCGATTTTAGTGTAGATATTTTTTCTAATGATATTTGATTACTCGCACTAGATGCATTGATTTCAGTGTAAGTGGTATTTCTAGTACTATTTGATTACTTGCACTGGATGTGTTGATTTCAATGTAGATGTTGATTTATAATTATATTTGATTGCTTGCACTAGATGCATTGATTTCAATGTAGATGATTCCTAATCCTATTCGATTGTTTGCACTAAATGCATTGATTTCGGTGTAGAAGTTCTTTTCTAATCTTATTTGATTGCTTTCTTTAAATGCACTGATTTCAATGTAGATGTTGATTTATGATTTGATGTAATTGGATATATGATGGTGCATTAATTTTAATGAGATTGGATTAAAAATGTGCATTGATTTTAGTGTAAGCACAAAACGGTATTGACAATGCACATTGATTTTTGTGTTATAGTAATTTAACCTATTAATATTGGAGAGCAAGAGAGACAAGGTATCATGTACTACAACAACTCGAGCTAAAGATTTAAATGATTTACGATTTAAATTTTCTTTTTCATATAATCAATATGAAAAGATGACAAAACTAACAAGGGTGACAATAAGAATAGTAGAAGAGAATAGTTTGAGATTGATCACAATGAAGAATATTTGTAACATGAGTACATTCTTATTATTCACATTTTGTATCTTTCAACATTATTATTGTCACTTTGCATTCAAAAAATGTATTTCATCATTTTTCATCATTAAAGTTATTAACAATATTTATCATCTCAACAAACTGAGGAAACTAAGAAAATTTAAAATTAAAATGACCAAGTTAATCTCAGAAATATTTAGCATATATAAAATGATTATATTAATATTTGATATATTTACATATTATTCATAAAATTAATCATATCTTCGATAGATTTTCCTTGGCAGCACACGACTGAAACCAGCCTAGATCCATCTTAACTTTGGATCTATCAAGCACCAAGAGGGATCAAATCTCTCGAGGTGCAAACCTTTCCTCAAGTTTTGCACTCAAAAAAGAGGTTTGCACCCCGAGATATTTGATCCCTCTCGGCGCTTGATAGATTTGGAGTTAAGATGAATCTAAGCTGGTGTATTATATAGTGCACAAATCTAAAAAAGTCTAGTTTGTGTGGACTTGAAATTTTTGGCCCATTACTTTATGGTTATTGTAATAGCCTATTATGTAGCTTAAGCTTTGCTCTTTATTTGATAATGAGGACAGTACGGATATGAGTATGACGATGATCTTAAAATAAAAATTATATTTAACATGACGATCTATTCACAAAATTTATATTAAACATGACAGTGTTTTAACAAAATTCAATCATAACAAATAATATATATTATTTGATCTTCTTGAAAAAAGTAACATTATCAATTTTAAAGATATTTAATAAACTTAAAATTTCATACATTAAATTTAAATGAATAGAATAATCTTCCTCTTATTAATTTAATTTATAAATTTTAAATATATTTAATAAACTTAAAATTTCATACATCAAATTTAAATGAATAGAATAATCTTCTTCTTATTAATTTAATTTATAGATTAATAATTTGATATATTGTTATTCTAGTATTTTAAAATTTATTATAATAAATATATAAATTTATATTTAAATATATAAGTAATTTATTATTAAAAAATATATACAAAATATAATGGAGAATTCTAATTGAAGTTATTGAGTGTCAATTGGGGTTATTTTAGGTGGTTACGTAGAATGGGTGTTATCTTTTTTGGGCACCTAGATTCAATTCCTTGTAAGTGACATGATGATAAGAAATATGGTTGTAATGGCTTGTTGTATTAACCCTCACCTTCACTGTAGAGTTGAGAGAGAGGATGATTTCCCTTAATGCATTGTGGATAGCCCAAGGAGAGAAATCAACCTCTCTCTTAGCACTAAGCCAAGAGAGAATCCAAGAGGGAGGTGTTTGGAACTTAGCCCCTCTCTTCCAACAAGGCCAAGAGAGATGTGTTTGAACTCTCCCTCAATGGGGAGCCAAGAGAGAGGTGTTTGGTATAAAGAGATATGGTAAATAAATAAATATAAAAGAGGTATAAAGAGGTAAGGTAAAAAAATAAAAATATGTCAAATATGATTATAAATAAAAATCTAATTATATAACAAGCCTATGTGCCAAATACCATAGTAAATAAAAGAGGTATGGTAAATAAATAAAAATATAAATAAACGAGAGGTATGGTGAGTAAATAAAACCTCTTTTCATTTTTACTCCATAATCGCTTTATATTTACGAACACTCAAAAAATAGGTTTGATTTAGGTGAAGCCTATGGTCCAAATACCATGGGCTAAATTATTATTAATACCATGCAAAAAAAACATTATTAACTCTAATATAATATTAAAACATTACTAATAATAATATATTATTATTATTATTAAATCTAATACTCATATTAATATATTATAATATTAATATTATTAAATTTAATAACTTTCGATTAATACAATATTAAATTTATTATATTATAATATATATAAATGTATCATGATATATATTAACTCTAGATATGTATGGGAGGGAAGAATAAAGATATAGAGTGATAGAGGTGGAGATATAGGGGGATTGACAACGGAGAGATGGAGATAAACTAAAAGAAAGGGGAGAGGAGGAATGAAGAGTGAGAGAGGGAGACAAAAATATGGAGGAGGGAGAGAAAGATGGAGAGGGGAGGAAGATAATGATAGGATTAGAGGAGATAGAGATGGCGGAAGAGAGAGGGGGGTAAGAGATAAGGGGGGAGAGAAGGAGAGAGGGAGGTAAGAGAGAAAGGGAGAGATAGGAAGGACCAGAGAGAGGAATTGAGAGAGGGAGGGATAGAGAGAAGTTGGAGGGGGAGAGAGGGAGGGAAGAAGAAATATATAGAGAGAGATAAGTGGAGAGAGAGAGAGGGAGTGGAAAGGGAGAGATGGAGAGAGAGTGTGTATGTTTATGGGTGAGAAATAGACAAATTAGGATGTATGGAGAGAAGGGGGGAGAGAAGGAGAGAGGGAGGGATATAGTAATGTAGTTAGAGGGAGAGAGGGGCGGAGAGAGAGAGGGGCAGAGAGAGAGAGAGAGAGAGAGAGGGAGGTAGGAGAGAAATAGAGAGAGGGGGAGGATGAGAGAGAGGAGGAGAATGATGGGGGAAGATAGAATATTGGAGGGAAAAGAGAGAGAGAGAGATCAGGGAAGAGAGAGGGAGGTAGGAGAGAAAGGGAGAGAGAGGAAGGACGAGAGAGAGGACTTGAGAGAGAGGAGGAGAGAGGGATTGATAGAGAGATGGAGAGGGAGACACAAATATGGAGGAGGGAGAGAGAGAAGGTGAGGGGGAGGGAGCTAGTGATAGGATTAGAGGAGACAGAGATGGCAGAAGAGAGAGGGGGGTAAGAGATAAAGGGAAAGAGAGATCACAGAAGAGAGAGGGAGGTAAGAGAGAAAGGGAGAGACAGGAAAGACTAGAGAGAGGACTTGAGAGAGGGAGGGATAGAGAGAATTTGGGGGGGGAGAGAAGGAGGAAAGAAGAAATATATAGAGAGAGAGAAGTGGAGAGAGAGAGAGGGAGTAGAAAGGGGGAGATGGAGACAAAGTGTGTATGTTTAGGGGTGAGAAAAGAGACAAAGTAGGATGTATGGAGAGAAGGGGGGAGAGAAGGAGAGAGAGAGGGATATAATAATTTAGTTGGAGGGAGAGATGGGCGGAGAGAGAGAGAGAGAGAGAGAGAGAGAGAGAGAGAGAGAGATGGGGAAGAGAGAGGGAGGTAGGAGAGAAAGGGAGAGAGGGGAAGGATGAGAGAGAGGAGGAGAATTATGGGGGAAGAGAGAGTATTGGAGTGAAGAGAGAGAGAGAGAGAGAGAGAGAGAGAGAGAGAAGGGAAGAGAGAGGGAGGTAGGAGAGAAAGGGAGAGAGAAGAAGGACGAGAGAGAGGACTTGACAGAGAGGAGGAGAGAGGGATCAATGGAGAGATGGAGAGGGAGACACAAATATGGAGGAGGGAGAGAGAGAAGGAGAGGGGGAGGGAGGTAGTGATAGGATTAGAGGAGACATAGATGGCAGAAGAGAGAGGGGGGTAAGAGATAAAGGGAGAGAGAGATCACAAAAGAGAGAGGGAGGTAAGAGAGAAAGGGAGAGATAGGAAGGACCTGAGAGAGGACTTGAGAGAGGGAGGGATAGAGAGAATTTTGAGGGGGATAGAGGGTGGGAAGAAGAAATATATAGAGAGAGAAGTGGAGGGAGGGAAAGGGAGTTGCAAGGGAGAGATGGAGAGAGAGTGTGTATGTTTAGGGGTGAGAAAAGAGACACAGTAGGATGTATGGAGAGAAGGGGGGAGGGAAGGAGAGAGCGAGGGATATATTAATGTAGTTGGAGGGAGAGAGGGGCAGAGAGAGAGAGAGAGAGAGAGAGAGAGAGAGAAGAGAGAGGGAGGTAGGAGAGAAAGGGAGAGAGGGGAAGGATGAGAGAGGGGAGGAGAATGATGGGGGAAGAGAGAGTATTGGAGAGAGAGAGAGAGAGAGAGGGAGAGAGAGAGAGAGATCAGGGAAGAGAGAGGGAGGTAGGAGAAAAAGGGAGAGAGAGGAAGGACGATAGAGAGGACTTGAGAGAGAGGAGGAGAGAGGGATCAATAGAGAGATGGAGTTGGATGGGGAGAGAGGTAGGAAATAAGAAATATAGAGAGTGAGAAGTGGAGAGAGAGATGGGGTGACAAGGGAGAGACAAAGAGAGAGCGTGTATGTTTTGGGTGAGATAAAGAGACAAAGAAGGAGATATGGAGATAAGCGGGGAGATAATGAGAGATAAGGAGAGAGGGAGGGATATAGTAACATAGTTGGTGGGTGAAGAGAGAGACAGATAGAGAGAGATGGGAGAGAAAGGGAAAGAGCAGAAGGAAGAGAGAGGATGTGAGAGAGTAGAGAGAGGGAGGGAAAGAGAGATGGCTTGGAGGGGGAGAGAGAGGAGGTAAGAAGAAATAAATAGAGAGATAAAGGTGGAGAGAGAGAGAGAGAGAGAGAGAGAGAGAGAGAGAGAGAGAGATAAGGAAGATGGAGAGAGAGGGAGAGAGGAAAAAAGGAGGAAAGAGAGATATTAGCGGGGAAGAGGGAGAGAAGGGGAAGATAGAGATATATATGGAAGGTGAAGAGAGGGAAGAAGAGAGATATGGGGAGAGGGAGGGAGTGACAAAGAGATTGATAGATATGGAGTGCGAGAGCATGTGTGTTTAGGGGGGTGAGATAGAGAGAGAAAAAAGAAGATATGGAGGGGGATATAGATATGGATGGAGGGTGGAGAGAGGGAAGAATATTTCTTGCACTAGATGGATTGATTTAAGTGGAGATGGTGATTTCTAATCTTATTTTATTGTTTGCACTAGATTCATCGATTTTGGTGTAGATATTTTCTTCTAATGATATTTGATTACTTGCACTAGATGCATTGATTTCAGTGTAGGTGGTGATTTCTAATAGTATTTGATTGCTTGCATTGGATGTGTTGATTTCAATGTAGATGTTTATTTATAATTATATTTGATTGCTTGCACTAGATGCATTGATTTCAATGTAGATGATTCCTAATCCTATTTGAATCTTTGCACTAAACATTGATTTTAGTGTAGAAGTTATTTTCTAATCTTATTTGATTGCTTGCTTTAAATGCATTGATTTCAATGTAGATGTTGATTTCCGATTTGATGTAATTGGATATATGATGGTACATTAATTTTAATGTGATTGGATTAATAATGTGCATTGATTTTAGTGTAAGCAAAAAACGGTATTGAAAATGCACATTGATTTTGTGTTATAGTAATTTAACCTATTAACATTGGAGAGCAAGAGAGACAAGGTATCATGTTTACTACAACAGCTCGAGCTAAAGATTTAAATGATTTACGATTTAAATTTTCTTTTTCATATAATTGATATGAAAAGATGACAAAACTAACAAGGGTGACAATAAGAATAGTAGAAGAGAATAGTTTGAGATTGATCACAATGAAGAATATTTGTAACATGAGTACATTCTTATTATTCACATTTTGTATCTTTCAACATTATTATTGTCACTTTGCATTCAAAAAAAGTATTTCATCATTTTTCATCATTAAATTTATTAACAATATTTATCATCTCAACAAATTGAGGTAACTAAGAAAATTTAAAATTAAAATGACCAAGTTAATCTCAGAAATATTTAGCATATTTAAAATGATTATATTAATATTTGATATATTTACATATTATTGATAAAATTAATCTATATCTTGATAAATTGTCATAGCATTGATGAAACAACCTAAATCCACTCCAACTCAGGATCTATCAAGCGGCGAGGATCAAATCTCTCGAGGTGCAAACCTTTCCTCAAGTTTTGCACTCAAAAAAGAGGTTTTCACCTCGAGAGATTTGATCCCTCTCAGCGCTTGATAGATCCGGAGTTAAGATGGATCTAGGCTGGTGTATTCTATGGGTGTGTAAATCTAGAAAAGTTTTAATTTGTGTGTACTCGACATTTTTGGCCCATTACTTTATGGTTATTGTAATAGCCTATTGTGTAGCTTAAGATTTTCTCTTTATTTGATAATGAGGATAGTATGGATATGAGTATGACGATGATCTTAAAAGAAAATTTATATTTAACATGACGATCTATTCACAAAATTTATATTTAACATGAGAGACTATTCACCAAATTCAATCATAACAAATGTATTTTATCTTCTTGAAAAAAATAACACTCATTTTTAAAGATATTTAATAAACTTAAAATTTCATACATTAAATTTAAATGAATAGAATAATCTTCCTCTTATTAATTTAATTTATAAATTTTAAAGATATTTAATAAACTTAAAATTTCATACATCAAATTTAAATGAATAGAATAATCTTCTTCTTATTAATTTAATTTATAAATTAATAATTTGATATATTGTTATTTTAGTATTTTAAAATTTATTATAATAAATATATAAATTTATATTTAAATTTATAAGGAGAAATCTAATTGAAGTTATTGTGTGTCAATTGGGGTTATTTTAGGTGGTTACGTAGAATGGGTGTTATCTTCTCTGGGCACCTAGATTCAATTCCATGTAAGTGACATGATGATAAGAAATATGGTTGTAATGGCTTGTTGTATTAACCCTCACTTTCACTATAGAGTTGAGAGAAAGGATGATTTCCCTTAATGCATTGTGGATAGCCCAAGGAGAGAAATAAACCTCTCTCTTAGCACTAAGCCAAGAGAGAGGCTTTTGGCCTCTCTCTTAGAGAGAATCCAAGAGGGAGGTGTTTGGAACTCAGCCCCTCTCTTACAATAAGGCCAAGAGAGATGTGTTTGAACTCTCCATTAATGGGGAGCCAAGAAAGAGGTGTTTGGTACATGACCAACCTGCAATATAGTCTCACTTAAGGATGCAACTTAGTTACTCTATTGCAGAGCTACAACATATCGAAATACAATACTTGAACCTGGGTGGGGAGGATCATAATAATTCAACCCAACCACCCAAGTTAATCTCAATTGATTATATATATATATATATATATATATATATATATATATATAACTTTTTGAAAGATAAAAATCAAATAATATCAAATATTTAAAACTGTTTGAGATAGACAAATAGGTAAATAATCAAAAATATTTAATCCAATGATATGAAATATTATCATATCTGTCTCCAAAAGTTTTAGAACTCCTTTCTAAAGGAGTAGATCTTCAATCTGCATTATTATTTCATCAAATTGAGACCTATGAACATAATTGTATGAAAAAAATGGCATTTAACGATTTT
This sequence comes from Pinus albicaulis, assembly GCA_034641835.2. Lineage (NCBI taxonomy): Eukaryota > Viridiplantae > Streptophyta > Pinopsida > Pinales > Pinaceae > Pinus > Pinus albicaulis. The sequence continues at coordinate 140,069,535 of CM076581.1, forward strand.
CTAAACAATAATAATAATAATAATAAACAACTATAAAATGTCTCACACACACACAAAAGAATGAAAAATTAGTCGCTACTATTATATTAAATATAACTAATTTATAATGCTACAAATTAACCAGTTATAACATTATTGACCAAACTACTCAAGTTCATATTCTTTGACACACACAATTACTAAATTAAAACCATTTAAGTATCAAATATAGATAGTCTCAAAATTATATTAAACCCATTATTTTATTAAATAAAAATAAAAACCATAACAAAAAGAGGAAAATGATATAAAAAAAGAGAGACTAAAATTAGTACAACATAGCTAATAACAAATAGAATAAAACAAGTGAGGGAGGGATGAGAATGATAAGATACTTGAGATAAAATGAAAATAGGGAAGAAATATTACTTAATGTTATCAATTTACTTTTGCAGAATATTAATTTTGGTGAATCAATTATTAATAGATTAGGAAGTCATGTTTTATTAAATTTGAATGTATCATATAGGTTTTAACCATGTATAGAAATTACTTGCAAATGAATTCTTAAAAATAGAAAAATATGTAACAGCAAGAACATAAAAAATATACAAAAATTTCTCCTGTAACTCAAAACTGGGAAAATCAAATTGATTTTTCATTATATTCCTTTCAATGTTACAATAAATTATATACATGTTGAAGCATTCAGAAACCCTAATTCATTAACCCTTGATTAGAACATAGTTGTAGCTTCCTTGACTGGATCTACAAAATACGATGCACAAAATCCATCATGCTGGAAACCAAGTGCAAAACAATAGGTAGGTATGGCCACCATCCTTGGGTTAGCCCCACATCCTTGGATCTACCCAACCATTACTAGGTCTGCATAAAATAAATAAATAAATAAATAAAATAAAATAAAATTGGGGTGCTTCCTCGGACCCCCTGCAGGCCCCCCTGCAACCAAATTTGATATGCCTGACACAACGTAGCAGCGCATGACTCTAGTCATGGAAACAATATAGCACATACCCAACGTATCATTCATTTTGAAAATATTTTTTTCAATCATATGCTTTTCTTACTCATTGTTTAAGTATTCTTTAATTATGGCTAAGACCTTGGTGTTTTCTATTGAATACATGGTGCTTATTATTATTCAAATGATCTTATAGGGATGAGGATTAAATAAAGTTGTGAATAGTATCTAATTTATGGTCTTAATTTTAATTTAAATTAGTCTATAAAGGTAATAAACCCCTTTCTACGACTAAGGCTTTATAGGGTGGTTAACTCACTTTAGGAGGCTTTAATTGTGTTTGAAGGAGTGAAAAATATCTAAACATTCCTTCATAAAGTCCTAGTGAACTTATCAATGGTTCCATAGATATACAGGAGGATTATCTTATATTCAACTCCATTACTCTATGTTCAAACTCTTGTAACTAAGGTAACTTTTTAAAATTCCTTCTTAATTTCTCAATCCTTGCACCACTAATTTTGGAAAGTTTCATTAAGTGTGAATTCCTTCACTTTAAGTGTTGGTAACTAGATATTTTTAATGTACAAGTAATAAAGATTTTGAGGATGCCAAGGTTCTTGAATAGTTGATGTGACATCCCTTGTCAGTTAATTCCCCTTGTAATTATGTAACCATAAATTAAATGGTTGAGAGAGGGACATGGATTCAATTACTTGAGAAGGGAGATTTCCTGAGGAAGTTGGTTATTTTAAATATCAGTCATGGGCCAATTATGACTTAAATTTAGTTGGAAAAATGAAGGACAGGATCATGTGTCTTTTGAGTGTAACTAAAATAAAGAAAGCACAAAAAACTAATGAAGAGGATGGGTTGCATTGTCCGAGGGGAGGGGTTTCTTGCATCCTTAGGAATAAAAATTGTTTTTCTATGGAAAATGAAGAGGAGACTCTCCTTCAGAAGAAGAATGAACATGAGAAGGGAAAACGAGAGGCTCCTACTGAAACGAGAGAAGGAGGATGAGAGGCTCCTACTGAAACAAGAAGAGGATGTCGAGATGATTTTTATAAAACAAGTAGAGGAGGTTGAGAGGCTCTTGTTGAAATGAGAAAAGGAGGTTGAGAGGCTCCTATTGAAAAGAGAATAGGAGGTCGAGAGTCTTCTATTGGAAAAAATAAATGATATATGACTCATTCACATAGGAAGAGAAGAAGGGAATGGGATAAAAAAGGGGAGGCCAAAAGGCTCCTGAGGAGCAAGATGAACTGTTGAGAGGGAAAAAAGGATAAGAGTATTGAGGGAATTCAAGGAGAGAGAATCTCAGATGATAGTCTAGCTGAGGAACCCAAAGTTATTACTGGTTGATAATCATTTAACAATGGTTGTGCCTTACAGGGCTGACAAATCTAATGGAGACTAAGTTGGTCTATAATTTATTGGAGCTGGAGGCACCCTAGGGCTAGTGGGTCAATAACACCTAATGGTAGTTCCATGGACTTGGGCTGAGAACATAGGCAGAAGTTCCGCTAAGCTATTGGATATTTCACTGTTATTCCTTCTGAGGTAACACAACTGTAAAGCCTCCTTATAAACTATATCTTTCTCTTCACATCTGATGATCCAGGGGATCAGAAATATACTTGAATCTTCAAAATCTTCTGAAACAAGTGCCAAATCATAGATCTCATTGTTATGATTCCAATGATGCTTGAATCTGCTCAATACGGCATTGTATCTAAAAATTATCACATTATGAAGATTTTGGTAAACAAATAAAAACTCAACTTGTAGGGTTGACTTAACAGCTGATTGGGAAGGTCGTACAATGATGTGGCCTAGTGTTAGCATGATTATTGGGTAGTACTAATATTAAACATGTTAATCCAATGGTGACATGTGACATGGTCGTACAGGTTAATTTGGAGAAGTGTGATTATTTGTTGAGATTTTGTTTGGACCAATGGGAGGGCGCCACCTGGTCCTCGAGTTTCATGGAAATTTTGTTGTGATGACCAAATAACCCGGTAGGGTTCAACCCCACGACTTCAGCATAACTAACCAATCTCCTTACCATTTTGCCACTTTGTTTCTTGTTATAACTATATGGTCTAGTTATATTTATTATGTAACCGTATTATGGTTTTGGGGGGGTTAGGCTGGTGGGCTTTGGCCCGGGGTCATATGATACACCATATAACCATGGCGTATGTTAGAATCAGAGGGTGTAGGTGGTTATCCTAGCCCCCAATCTCATTTAATGTCATACAACCATTGGCGGACATAACGGAGGGGTGGGGTGTGTGGTACCCTGCCTGCAGTCACATGGCCCATCGTACGACTAAGAGCATGGAGTCAGTGGGTACATGGCCTCTGGTCCATGCCCATGGCCACATTAAATGCATATGACCATCAAAAGAGGCTAAAAATCAGTGTGCAAGCGTTATTGGTGCATTTAAGTGTTTGACAAATTGCACAATTTTCAGTGGAATTTTTACTGCTCTCATGCCAAATTTTCGTTTGGTGGTTCCTCCAAAAGAGAATTCATTTCTAGTTTTGCCATATTTTTCATTTTATGGGACAGATAGTAGAGAAATGAACAAGGAGTCTTACCTTGGAAAATTTTCAACCTTTTTGAGCCCAAGAAGATCCTACACATGGATTTTTGGGTGTTCTAGACACAACGACAACATTATTTTTGTGATTTGAGCAATTTATGTTGATGTAATTTAAATTTTGAGCATATAATATAAAGGGACAACATTAGAAGTTATACCCAGAGATGTAGCCTATGAGGGGTGAACTCCATTATCAAATTGTTGTTTTGTGATGTTGCATGTTGTCTATTTTTCTCTGGTTATTTATGAAAAACTTAAATAAAATTACTAATTTTACGTTCTTTTGCAATTTCGATCCATTGCCTACAAGAAACCTTCAATTTTTAGTTTCAAATCAGTTTGGTATCAGAGCATGTTTTTTTTTGAAGTTTTGACAGTTTTTGCAAGTGTTTTTGTGTTAGGTACTTATATTACTAGTGTAGTCCCTTATTGTTGTTAGTGTAGCCCCCTTATTGTTATTGTTGTAACCTTGTAGTCCCCATATTGTTATTATTGTGCCCCATAAAACCCCACTATTGTTATTTTTTTTCCCTTACATTATTATTTTTAGGTCGACTAGGATTATATTGTGACCCCATGGACTCCTATATATAGAAAATAGGTTTTTTCATTTGAATCATCCAAGAATTTTTCATTTATGTAATGTAAAGGAGGTTTCCCCCTCAAAGTGGCTGATTTCTAAGGCATTGATCTCTCTTTTGTTCTATTTTTGGAGCTGGTTTCATAACATTTGGTATTAGAGCTTTGGATTCTAGGGTTTCGCTACTTCAAACAGGTCATCATGGAATTTTCGCTATAACTTTTTTTCTACAAAATTTCAGAAGCTAAAACAAAAACCCATTTGCGAAAAAATCCTGATGAACATCTTGTAAAAAATTCAGATCTTTGTTCACAATATTTTTGGAGATATGAGTTGTGGAAGTTAGGATTTTCGTAGGCTCCTGAATTTCATCTCAAACAGGTGACCTTGGGAATATTGTCATAAATCTCTCTCTAAGCATCGGATTGGAATTCTATAAAACGATGCTGAAATTAAATAGACTATAGTTTATTGTTTATCAATTTTAGAGCCTAACAAGGTAACAGTGACACGTGGCACGTCATACAAGTTCTCTCTACTGAAGCAGTCCATAATTAGGTCATTACGGGAGATTAGGAATAACTTTGCCTTGAAGAATCAAAATCAGGTCAGAACTGTGGCATTGGAAAGAAGATTCAAAGGGAAAATAAAGGGCCACAGATAAAATATCGAGGATCCTAAATTCCATAGATATATCAGTTTCAATATCGAGCTCCTAAAAATCAAGAAAAAGGTGTGTATTTTTTTTCAAATTGCATAAGTCTTATTTGAAAAATTAGTTTGAAGTGATTCAAAGGCAGTATTGAAGCATATATATCAGTATTGGGTTCTAAAATGGCCCCTAAAAATAATTCAACACCTATTAAGCCCTTAGAAGGCTCTACTATGACTCATGAAGAGGAAGAAGTGCAACATGATATATCAAAATTACAACACCAAGTGCACCAAAATTTTCTCTTGCAAAGAGAAACAAAAATGAAATGGAGTTTCTGAAGAAAGGCATGGAAGGTAAGATGGATGGTTTGAAGAAATGCGTGGAATCTAATATGGATGGTTTGAAGAAAGGTGTTGAAGCTAAGATGGATGTTTTGAATAATGGCATGGAAGCTAAGATGGATGACATGAAAGCTAATATAGATGAAAAAATGAAAGAAAACATGGATGACATGAAAAATGATCTAAAAATAGACATGGAAGGTTTGAAGGAAGGCTTGAGAAAGTCGATACGAGAAATGATTCCTAATGGTGAAAAGGTAGTACAGGAAACTCATGATGAGAACAAAATAAATGTTAATAGTGATTTCATAAACTCTAATGTTGGATTGAAGACCCACCATATTCCAAAGATTGATATGAGGAAGTTTGATGGCAAGAATCCTGTAACATGGATACTACAAATGGAGCAACATTTTGATCCCCATAATGTGCAAAACACACAAAAGGCACACATTGCAACTTTACATTTAGAACAAAATACATTTGTATGGTATTGATGGCTTTTCTCTCATAAAAAAATTGTCACTTGGTCAACTTTTACGGAGGAAATGATAGCACATTATTAGGATACCAAGAGAAACACCTTCTTTAGCCAAATGATAAATCTCAAACAAAAGGGTTTAATGTTGGAGCACATTGAGGACTTCCAAAAATTTAATATAAGGGTAACTGATATTCCAGAGGAACACAAGATTGATGTCTTCATAGGTAATTTAAAGGATAACATCCAACATGAGGTTTGCCTTTGGGAACTTGATTCATTGGAGAAGGAATTCAGGTTGGCAAGAAAAATTGAAAGTAAAATTATGGTGACAAGGAATCCTACCACTCAAGAAGTAAAATTATAGAAGGACATATCAAGAAGAAAAATGTAATAGTGTTGATTGATTAAGGTATTACCCATAATTTTATTCATTATAACGTAGCCAAGGAATTGAATTGCTTCCTATACCCAACACCAGAGTGTCAAGTGATGGTTGCAAATAGACGGACTATAAATTTCTCTGGAGAATGTCATAATATCAAATCTAACCATGGGGGAATATGTATTGAATAATCCAATGTTTTCCATTCCAATGGGAGGTGCTGATGTTGTACTAGGATTACAATGGTTACAATATTTGGGGACGGTAGATTTTAATTTTCAAGAACTTTTCTTGAATTTTTTTCAAAAGGAAAGGAATTTGAATTACGGGGTATCACAGGGAATCCAGGAAAGATAATAAGCTCTAATGTCATGACAAAGCTTCTAAATAAATAACAATGAGGCGTAATTGCACAATTATGCTCACTAGAAGTTCCAACATCAGAATCATCTATTTCTCCAGATCTCCAAAAAGACTTGGACAGTCATTCCAAGGTGTTTGAAACTCCCAAAGGACTCCCACCTATTCGTGATCATGATCATGTTATTCATTTGATTCCAGGAAGTGTTCCTCCAAACATCATGCCTTACAGTTATCCTTATGTCCAAAAGAGCGTAATTGAATGTATGATTGTAGAAATGTTAGAGGCTGGTATAATTCAACCTAGTTAAAGTTCTTTATCTGCTCCAGTAGTATTGGTGCACAAGGAGGATGGATCATGGCACATGCGTTTGAATTATAGGGAGCTTAATAAGCTCACTATTAAAGATAAATTTCCTATTCCTGTGATTGATGGATTATTGGATGAATTACATGGAGAAATTTATTTTACCAAGTTGGATCTTCATTCAGGATATCGTAAAATTAGAATGAAGACTGAATATATTATGAAAACAACATTTCGATCTCAAGAGTGTCATTATGAATTTTCAGTCATGCCTTTTGGCCTTACCAATGCACCTTATACATTTCAAGGGTTCATGAATTCCATTTTTAAACCCTTCCTTACAAAATTTGTGTTAGTATTTTTTGATGGTATACTAATCTACAACAGGTCTTGGAAGGATCATGTTCAACATGTTGACAGGGTGCTCAAACTATTGGAGGAGAAACAATTATATGCAAAAACCTACAAATTTTTATTTGGAGTACAAGAGGTGGAATATCTGGGTAATATTGTATCTCAGGAGGGTGTCAAGGTAGACCCTAACAAAATTAAATCCATTAAGGAATGGAAAGTCCCCACAACCATAAAGCAGTTGCGAGGATTTCTCGAGTTAACAGGGTATTATCGCAAGTTTTTAAGAATTATGGAAGAATAGCAACACCTCTAACAACATTATTGAAGAAAGATGCATTTTCATGGACTCTTGAAGCAACTAAGGCCTTTGAACATCTTAAAGAGGTAATGTGCCTAGAGTCTTAGCTACACCAAACTTCACAAAAGCCTTTATTATGGAATGTAATGCCTCAGGAAATGGAATTGGTTTTGTTTTAATGCAAGAAGGAAAACCCATTGCTTTTGAAAGTCATCCAATCAAAGGAAATTATTTACAAAAATATATTTATGAGAAGGAAATGTTGGAAATACTACATGCACTAAAGAAATGACGACCTTACCTAATGGGAAGACACTTCAAGGTAAAATCTAATCATGATAGTCTTAAATACTTTTTGGAGAAAACATTATCTTCAGAAGAGCAGAAAAAATGGGTCACAAATATGTTGGGTTATGATTTTGAAATCATCTACAAAAAAGGAAGCTAAATGTTGTTGCAGATGCACTCTCAAGAAAGGATGAGGAGGTGGATGCGTTGCTTTGTGCCATTTATATTATCCAACTAGATTGGATAACTGAAGCAAGGGAGGAATGGAAGAATGACGAAGAAGTGTGGACACTCATTCAAAATTTTTAGCAAGATCCCAGTACATCTGATACATTTAGTTGGAAAAATGATTCCTTATGGTACAAATATCGCTTATATATTTGTAAGAATTCCGAACTAGAACAAAATATATTTTTTTGAATTTCACACCTCTCTTGTAGGAGGACACTCAGGATTTTTAAAAACTTACCATAGGGTGAAGAAATAATTTTTTTAGGATGGCCTAAAATCTAATATTCAAAAGTTTGTGGCAAAATCTTTGGTTTACCAGCAAAATAAAGTTGAGACAATTAAGACCCCGGGTCTGCTACAACCTTTACCCATTCCAAGTCAATGTTGTGAGGAAATTTTAATGGATTTTACCACGGGTTTACCTAAGTCTGAAGGAAATAGTGTCATCATGGTGATCGTTGATATACTTACCAAGTATGCACACTTTTGTGCATTATCTCATCTATTTAAATCAAGTACAATTGCTACTGCATTTATGGAAACAATTCAAAATCTGCATGGAAACCCAAAGATTATTGTAAGCAACAACGATCCCATTTTCACTTGAAATTTTTGGACATAATTATTTTCGTGTTTGGGTACTCAACTAACCCATAGCTCATCTTATCATCCTCAATCCGGTGTGAAAACTGAGATAGTGAACAAATGTTTGGAACGATATCTTCGTTTTTTTGTGTCTAATAAACAAACACAATGGTTCAAGCGGTTACCTATGGCTGAATGGTTGTATAACACTTCCTTCCATACTGCAGCAAAAAATACCCCATTTTTGGCACTTTATGGATATCATCCACTGTCCATCACATCATATTTAAGAGAAAATTCTAAGGTTCAAGCAGTGTAAGATCACATCGAGCATCAACAACAATTTCTCCAACTCTTAAAGGATAACCTAAATTTGGCACAAAATCGAATGAAACAACAGGCAGATCAACATCGCAGTGAGAGAAGTTTTGATGTAGGAGACTGGGTATTCTTACGGCTACATCCATACAAACAAATTTCCATCAAGAAAGCTAAGAAGGATAAAAAATTACCACCAAAGTACTATGGTATTATAAGGTTTTGCAAAATACTGGTACTATGGCATACAAATTGGAGCTTCCTGCTTCTTCTCGAGTGCACCCAGTTTTCCATGTTTCAGGCTTAAAGAGGGTTATAGGTGACAAAATTCCAGTTCAAACAATATTTCCAGAACTTGATGAGGAATGAAAAATCATATTGTAACCTGAAGTAGTCACAAAAACAAGAACTCGACAGCTACGAAATTGATCAATTTCAAAGTGTCTCATCATGTGGAAGAACTTACCCACTAAAGATTCCACATGGGATGCTGAGAATTTTATACAGAAGCATCTAGAGCTACTCAAGCGTTGATGACAACACTTTTTTGAAGGAGAGGGGCATGATAGGTCCCTATATTACTAGTGTAGTCCCTTATTGTTGTTAGCGTAGCCCCCTTATTGTTATTGTTTTACCCCTGTAGTCCCCATATTATTATTATTGTGCCCCATAAAACCCCACTATTGTTATTGTTGTGCCCTTACATTATTATTGTTTGGTTGACTAGGATTATATTGTGACCCCATGGAATCATATATATAGAAAGGAGGGTTTTTCATTCGAATCATCCAAGAATTGTTCATTTATGTAATGTAAAGGAGGTTTCCCCCTCGAAGTAGCTGATTTATAAGGCATTGATCTCTCTTTTATTCTATTTTTGGAGCTGGTTTCATAACATTTTGAATGATTATAAAGTCTAAGTTGAGAAGAGGAAAAGGAGTAATTGAATAACCAAACCCTCAAATTGGTTCAAGGAGGTCGCAAACTACAAAAAATCCACTGGTAATGGCACTGAAGGACAAGAGATGATTTCTAAGGATGAGAGAGCTTGCAAAAAGGTTTTCTATGATATGTATGAGATGGTGAAAGTGTTATACAATGAGAGGAAAACACGGTTGAAAGGGGAAATTCCAAATCAACCAAAAGGTAATGGTGGTGATGGGAGAAAGCCTCCACCTCCACCTCCATACTCACCTCATTCTTTACCTCCTTCAAGACCTAGAAATACTCCTCCTAGATCTCCAAAATGACATGCTAAGTCTCCTTTGCTTAAGCTTCATGTCAAGCTTGATGTCAAGTTTGAATCGCCTATGTACAATGGGGTGGTAAATTTTGAAAAGGTGAATAATTGGGTTCTTCAAATTGAAGTGTATTGTAGGATTCAAAAGATTAAAGATGATGTTATAAAGATCCATTTTGCTTCTCTTTGTTTTGAAGGTGCAACTCTCATCTAGTGGGAGGCCATAACTCAAGAATATTTGAATAAAAGTGGTAAAATTTACTCTTCTTGGAATAATTTTATAGTTGCATTAAGAAGAAAATTTCATCCATTAGCTTATAGGAAAAAATCAATTATGGATTGGAAAATTTTTATACAAGCTAAAGGTCAGAGTGTCCAAAGTTACACACAAGAATTTAGAATACGAGCTTTAATATTGGGTGTCGATTTGTCTTCACAAGACACTCTCCTTAAATACATAGGTGGATTACATAGTTATTTGATACATACTATACTTATGTTTAATCCCACCAATCTAGATGAAGTATGTGTTCAGGAAACTCAGTTAGAATCAAGAGGCAAGAATGCTTCTCAAGATACTAGCAAGAAATCTTCCAAATCAGGAGACAAAGGAAAGTGAAATTTTAAAGGAAAAAGAAAAAATAATTCTACAATCAAGAAAGAGGGAGATAAACTTACCAACAAACATTTCTCAAAATAAGGCCATGATGAAGATCATTGTTGGAAACTATATCCATAAATGAGACTAAATAAGTTCAATAACAAGGGGAAATAATTTTTTTTTTCCACAAGTCAACAAGATATAGGATCCAATTCAGCTGATGAAACCAAAATAACATCCATGGGAATGAAATTTAAAGCTTATAATGCAAGTACTAGTTCTTCTAGTAAGCATATTGAGTCTCAAAATGATAAAGAAAAAAGTGAGTTTTTTCATATCAGGGTCATTACAAAACATACAAAAGTTGATACATTGTTTGATAGTGGATCCCAAGTCAATCTTATTTCTGAAGCAACTGTCAAGAAATTAAATTTGGAAACTACACCTCATAAAATTACCCTTTGGGTTGGGTATGTGATGATACCAAATTTCAAGTGAAAAGAAAGTGTAAACTCAAATTCACCCTCATTGCAAATTTTATAGATGAGGTAGAGCTTGATGTTGTTCCACTTGACATTAGTGGAATTGTTTTAGGGAGTCCACACTTGTATGAATGAAAATTCACATTATATCATCATGATAAAATTTTTCATATTTTTAAAGATGAAGATGAGGATATTTTTATATCACATTGCAAGAAAATGAAATCATCTCCTGTAAATGTTGGTCAAATGAAAAGTCTTGTATATGCTAGTAAGAATTTAGTGTTGTTTATGATTAGAGCTAAAGATACTACTGAATCTAAAGCTTTCACAGGATGTGATTCTAAACTCAAGCATGATTTGGTTAAAGTTGTTAACACTTATGACAAGATGTTTCAGGAACCCGAAGGGTTGCCTCTTAAAGGAGGAATCCAACATGAGATTCATTTGTAGCAGGATGCACCACTTCCAAATATTGTCATGTAATGAATGCCAATTTTGGAGAATGTAGAAATCAAGAAGAAAATTCAAGAGCTCCTTGAAAAATGGGTCATAAATCCTAGCACATCTCTTTTTGGGTCTCCTATCATTTGATTCCAAAGAAGGATGGTACATGGCGTATGTGTGTGGATTTTAGAGCTTTGAACAAGATCACGATAAAGAATCACTATCCTCTTCCTCACATTGATGATTTTATAGATCAGTGAAAGGAATTTGTTTATCTCACTAAGTTAGATTTGGGAAGTGGTTATAATCAAATAAGGATGATGAAGATGATATTTGGAAAATTTATTTCAAGAAAAAACAAGGTTTGTTTGAATATTTCATTATGTCATTTGGGATTTGCAATGTACCTGCAACATTCACGAGAGTTATGAATGATGTGTTGAGACAATTCCTTGATAATTTTGTCTTATTATACTTAGATGATATTTTGATTTTCAGTAAGACTCATGAAGAGCATGTCAAGCATGTGAAACGAGTTTTGTATGTCTTGAAAAAAGAGAAGTATCTGAAGATGTATAACTATGAATTTGGGAAATCCTCTTTGGTTTATTTGGGTCATATTGTAGGAGGGGGTGAATTTAAAATTGATCCCTCAAAAGTTTAAGTAATAGTGAATTGGCCTAAACCCAATAATGTAACAAAAGTTAGAAGATTTTTTGGAGTAGCCCAATATTGGAGAAAAATTATAGCTAAATTCTCAATCATTGCGGCACCATTACATGCTTTAAAAAGTGTGAATAGGTCTTTCCATGGAGAGGAAAGAAGAAAAAATCATTCAACACATTGAAAGAAAAAATTGGTACAACACCATTTCTAGCACTTCTAGATCTTATGCAACCATTTGAGATTCAAACTGATGCAAGCGATGTAGAAATTACACCAATGGATTCAATCCAATAATGTAATATAATAAAACAAGATACTGAATCCTTCTATAATATTTGTAGAAAATAAACATGATCGCATAATCACACCAAGTAAGAGAAAGAAGCAAATCAATCGCACAACACAGATATTTTTCCTGGGGATAGCTTGTTGCTCAAAACCCCACTATATTTATTGTATAATCAACCAAGGAATCATGAAACAATATAGCGCACTCTTATCACAAGAGTCTATTGCACTCTACCAACTATCTCACATTGATCTGGACAAAATCAACCAACACTTAGCCAATTTCCTACCTATGCTCAGCCTTCCTTGCTTACGAAATTATAAGAAAAATTGATCCCTATTAATTAGGAAACTCAACCTTCCAAAACCACGTAATACATCATGGGAAATTCTATGGTTGTCTAATTACGCAGTGACAATTTACTAATAATACAATTGATAGATAACATCCATTTAACCTATGTCTCAATTGGGTTATCATCAGAATTGACATGCATGCAGCTATTAATAGTAAATCATTAGTCACTTGACATATCACTACATGTGAACTAAATCTGATTTAATTCACTTGACCTCTCACTAGTGCAACAATCAGTTACAACTAGTTAGACTGACTTTAACTCACTTAATTGAGTTAACTGATTTCTCATGCATTAAACTAATACATTAATTTCAACTTGGACTTTAAAACAAATATAATCACTCTACATGCCTCACCAACCACCCTCAACTCGAATTTCATAAGCTAACTGAGTCTATCACACTCAGTTAACTATTACAGGTGATTATGAGATAAGATTACAATTTATTGTCCAATTTAATTAAGCAAAAATTAAAATAGACACACATTACTTGTTGAATTTTCAACACTCCCTCTCAAAAATAAAGGGATTATCAGCTATCCTGATCCTGCCTCTGTGGTATTCGAATTTTCTCTTGGCGAGCGCTTTCGTCAAAATATCTACATCCTTATCCTCCGTGATAATGTACAGATGTAACATAATGTGTCTCTGAATGCAATCTCTGAGATGGTGGTACTGGATGTCAATATGTTTGGACCTATCATGGAATACTGGATTAACCGAGAGTTTTATGAAACTATGGTTATCATAATGTATCACCATCGGATCCATCTGATGACCAAACAAACCAACAAGCATATTCCTCATCCAGATGGCCTCACATGCTACCTAACTGGCTATCATGTATTCTGCCTCAGCTGAATTGAGTGCAATTGATCTCTGCTTCCTGTTGTACCAAGAAACTCTTTTCATTCCTATGCTGAAGATCCCTCCTAATGTGCTCTTACTGTCTGATGGAATGCCTACCCAATTTGCATCGGTGAAGCCTTGAAGCTTCACTCCCTTTGTCTATCTGTACCATAATCCATACTCTGTAGTGCCCCTGATATATCTCAAGACATGCTTCCCCACCTTCCAAAAGAGCCTGGTCGGCTTAAAAATAGCTTGACTAAGCTGGTTAACTGCGTAGCATATGGCTAGTCATGCATTCACCAAGTACATGAGTGAACCCATAAGCTGCCTGTAAACAGTAGCGTCCACCACCTCACCTGAAGTAGCATCCTCCTTCCTCCAGTTCCATGCAAGAGGAGTCTCCATGGGTTTAAAAATCTCCATGTGGAACTTCCTCAGAAACTCTTTGGCATACTTTCCTTGAGAAACAAATAGCTCCCCATCCCGTCGCCATATCTCCAAACCAAGGAAATAGTGAAGGAGTACCATCTCCTTCATCTCAAAATCTCTTGCAAGATCCTCTTTGAAAGATGTTATGAGCTGCTCATCACCTGTCATAATAAGGTCATCTACATAAAGTACAATAATCAGAATCTTACCATCAACCACAATCTGGTACAGGTTCACATCTGCTTCACTCTTCGTGAATCCCAACCCGGTGAAATAACTATCAATCTTGGTGTACCAAGCACGAGGTTCTTGCTTCAGCCCATACAATGCTCTCTTGAGTCTGCACACATGCGGTTCCATGTCAAAGGTTTCAAAACCTTCTGGCTGCTCAATGTACACTTCTTCCTCAATAAGTCCATTAAGAAATATATTCTTTACATCCATATGATGTATCTGCCACCCCATCTACACTGAGAGTGCAAGGATAGATCTAATCGATGAGTACCTTGCAACTGATGCCAAAGTCTCCTCTTAGTCAATCCCCTCTACCTTTGAGAATCCTCGGGCTATAAATCTAGCCTTGTAATTCTCCACACTCCCATCTGTTTTCTGCTTCACCTTATAGATCCATCTAGATTCAACCACTAACTTCCCGACTGGTCTTGGGACGACATCCCATGTATTGTTCTTGACGATGGAGTCATACTCCTCAACCGTGGCATTAATCCAATTTGGTTATTGCACTGTTTCCTCAAAAGAGGATGGTTATGTCACAATACACTCGCTCATAAGATCCATGTATCGAGTATACCTATCTGGTGTTTGTCTTGGTCTACAATGTGATGTAGGTGCTCCTACATGTTCTGCCGCATCAAGTCTCAATCTGTCAGCGTCTGTGGTGCACCTCCTACCATGTCTGGTGGATGGCTCTGCATGAGTGGTTTTTTCCACTCCAAGATCCTCCTCATGTGGCTGCTCCACATCTTGAGTTTCATCTTTTGGAACCAATAGTTCCTCATCTGCATGCAAATCAAGCTCCCTCTCAAGGGACAATTGCAATGGATTTCTCCTCATCAAATTTTACATCCCATTTGACAAATGTCATCCTGCTGTTTGGAAAATACACCCGATAGTTGTGGGGAGTATTAGTGTACCCCAAAAATATCCCAATCTCTGTTGTTGGTTCTAGCTTCTTTTTGGAATCTTTGGTCACATGGAAATAGATAGATGAGCCAAAAATTTTAAAATATAAAAATTCAAGTTTCTTACTAGAAAAATCCTCCTCTGGTGAACTCATGCCAAGTATCCGATGAGGACTACGATTCTACACAAATACCGTTATGTTGCATGCCTCTGCCCACAGATGCAACGATAGGCCCTAATCATGTAACATAGCTTGTGTAGCACCCACAATTTTTCTGTTCTTTCTTTCTGCAACCCCATTATGTTAAAGGTTATGAGGCAAAATCAACTCTCTCTGAATTCCTTATTTGCTATATAATTTATTGAAATCATTGGAGATGTACTCACCACCATTGTTGCTCCTTAGAGCCTTTACCTGCTTTCCTGTATCTTTCTCAGCCAGTTCTTTGAACTCACAAAATTTTGAGAGTGTCTGATTTTTCTTCTGCATGAAGTAGATCCAATACTTTCTAGAAAAAACATAAAAAAAAATCACATAATACCTGTGCTTTGTTGTATAAGTTGTAGAGAATGGTCCACACACATCTGAGTGAACTTTCTCAAGGATTTCTATTTCTCGGTTCTCCTTCTCATGAAAAATTTCCTTTGTATACTTCCCCATGGCACATCCCTTGCATGTGTCTATCTACACAAGAGTACCCTTTGGAAGCCCCGTAGAAATCCGCTGCATGACATTTAAAGCACTGTGGTGTAGACGGCCCAATCTCTTATGCCATAACTCACCCTCATCCTGGCTCACCACTATGTCTACTTTACTCATCAATGTTGCGCAACCATCTACTTCAAGTTTGTAGATGTTCTTCACATGAACCCCAATCTTCTTAACCTGTCCTGTGGATTTGTGACGAAGGAATGCTTTCCCTTCCCTTAAAAACACATCATATCCTCTATCCTCCAAGATAAAAACTGAAACTAAATTATTTTTCAAGCCTGGTACATGCATGACATATTTTAATAAGAAAGGTTTACCTCACTATCTATGGAAAGTAACTATACCAATTTCGGTAGCGCTATACTTCCTGTCATCACCCATCTCAATGTGCATCTGAAGATCCTTCTCCTCCAAGCTACTAAAGAGTTCTTTGTCTCTTGTCATGTGGAAAGATACACCACTATCCAAGTACCACACTGATCCCATCACACTAGACACTGTGCATGCTATGAGTGAGAGTCCAAGTCAAACTGTGAAGCCAAAGCATCACCTGTTGCAGATCTTGAAGCCTTCTTGTTGTTCTTATTATTCTGTGGACAATTAGTGGCATAATGTCCATGCTCATGATAGTGAAAACATTTCACTCTAGACATGTCACACTTCTTTCCTTCTTTGTCGGTCTCAGATTTGGAATAGGATTTCTTTCCCTTCCCCTTCTTTTCCTTACCAACCAAGACACAATTTTCCTCATCATTTGTCTTGCATGAGGATCCATCCCTGGTATTCCACCTAAGTTCTTCTTGTACCAAATCTGAAAAGTCACTCCCAATATGGTATCTTCTCCCTCACATTGACAGAGTCCTGATAACTATGTTAGCCATTGGGAAGGCCTAGAAGTGCTAGGTTCACCAATTCATCATCCACTACAGTAATATTGACACTTCCAAGTTCATATCGATATTGGATGAACTTGGTCAAGTATTTCGAAATAGTTTTTCCCTTCTCCATTTTGATTTTCCTAAGCTTGTCCTTCAGTGCCAATTTTCTGTGGTCACTGCTTTTCTGAAACAGATCTATCAAGGCCTTCCACATTTCATATGGATTTTCCTTACTAGGGTGACTCGAGACAATTTGATCTCAAACTCCCTCTAATAAAATCCTCCTCGCCTTTGCAACCTTATTTTTCCAAGCATTAAGAAGAGTGGTGTCTGTTGTTGCGGGCCTTGGAATATCAGTGTCAATAAATTATTTCAACCTGATGTCCTCCAGAACTGCCTCCATTTTGTCTTTCTATGCAATATAATTAGAACTTCCCTCGAGTGCATATTGCAATATTAATCCAATGAAAGCCATCTTGATTTTCCTGTCGCACCAAAGAATATTTTTACAAATTCGAATGTTGTTCAACACAAACTCAATTTCTTCTCCACTATAGTGATTTCTAGAGCTCTGATACCATGTATAATTACACTAATGGATTCAATCTGATCATGCAATATACTAAAACAAGATACTAAATCCTTCTACAATATTTGCGGAAAATAAACACGATCACACAATCACACCAAGTAAGAGAAAGAAGCAAATAAATCGTACAACACAAATATTTTTCCTGGGGAAATATTGCTGCTCAAAACCCCTCTATCTTTATTGTATAGTCAACCAAGGAATCATGAAACAATACAATGCACTCTTATCACAAGAGTCTAATGCACTCTACCAACTGTCTCACATTGATCTGGAAAAAATCGACCAACACTTAGCCAATTTCCTGCCTTTTCTCAGCCTGCCTTTCTTACACAATTCTAAGAACAATTTATCCCTATTAATTAGGAAATTCAACCTTCCAAAACTGCGTAATACATCATGGGAAATCCTATGCTTGTATAATTGCACAATGACAATTTACTAATAATACAACTAATAGATAACATCCCTTTAACCTCTGTCTCAACTGGGTCTTCATCATAACTAACATGAATGCAACTATTAATAGTAAATCATCAGTCACTTGATAGATCATTTCATGTGAATTATCTGATTTAATTCACTTGACCTCTCACTAGTGTAACAATCAGTTACAACTAGTTTGACTGACTTTAACTCACTTAATTGAGTTAATTGATTTCTCATGCAATAAACTAATACATTAACTGCAACTTGGACTCTAAAAAAAATAGAATCACTCTACATGCCTCACCAACCACCCTCAACTTGAATTTCATGAGCTAACTGAGTCTATCACACTCAGTTAACTATTACAAGTGATTATGAGATAATATTACAATTTATTGTCCAATTTAATTAAGGGAAAATTAAATTAGACACACATTTCTTGTTGACTTTTCAACAAGTGATTATGTTATGGGAGCAGTTTTGATGCAGCATGGTAAGCCTATTTTTATCATTTTGGAACCTTTACCAATGAAATAATTAACTATCTAACTTATAACAAATAGTCTTATGATTTTGTACAAAGCATGAATAAATGGAAGCATTATTTGATTGGTAAGGAAACGATTATTCATACTGACCATCAACCTTTGATCTACAATCACAAACCAAGCGACAACAAGCTAGACATTTCAGGTGGATGAGATTCCTATAGCAATGTCAATTTGTAATTAGGTACAAGAAAGGTATATACAACAACGTTTTTGATATGTTATCAAGGCTTATTGTTAACGCATATTTCATTCTTAAGCATAACTCAACCATGCGTGAAAGTTATATTGAACAGTATGCTGAAGATGACAATTTTAAAGATGTTTATGCAACTTTGATTTAGGGAAATCATGTTGAAGAGTTGGATTATCATGTTCATAACAAATTTTTGTATCATCTTGTCAAGTTATGTGTTCCACAGGGCGAAAGAATCAATTTCATAAGGGAAGCCCACACTTCTCTTATTGTTGGTCACTTTGGTGTAGGAAAAAAAATTGCAAAAATTCATAGGTATTATTATTGGGCTCGCATGAATGAAATTATTTCAAGATATGTAAAGGGATGTTCCATGTGTTCTACTAGCAAACATAGCAATAGGAAATTGGGTTTGTACACTCCACTTCCTATTCCCTCTCTTCCTTGGGAAAAAATCTATATGGATTTTGTAGGGGGGCTACCAACGTCTAGGAAATGTCATGAGGAAAGGTCATGATTATCTATATGTTTTTGTGGATCGTTTCATCAAAATGTGTGTGTTAATGGCATGTAAGAAACATGTTACAGCTAAATGGACCACAAATATGTTCTTCTAAAATGTATGGGTTCACTTTGGGTTGCTCACTTCAATTTTTCGGGAATTTTTGGTAAAGTTTATGGGAACTCATGGACACCTATTTGAAGAAGAGCACCACATTTCATCCACAAACCGATGACCAAACAAAATTGGTAAATAAAATAATAGTAAATCTCCTTTGTGGATATTGTGGTAAGAATCCTAAACATTGGGATAAGAATTTTCATTACAGTCAACATGACTAAAATCGTGCCAAGAACTCATCTACGCAAGTATCTTCATTTGAAGCTTGTTTTGGTTATTTGTTAAATTTTCCTTTAGATTTCATCTTTGGTAAAGATATTGCAGTAGATGAACATAGTGATGTGGACAAAGCCAATTATTTCATTGAAAAAATTTAGTTAGTTCATCAAAGAGTACAAGAGCATATAGAGAAAAGCAAAGCCAAGTACAAAGGAAAGCATGAAAAGCATTGAGTTGATCATGATTTCCAAGTGGGATATTAAGTTTCATTGTATATCAGCAAGGAAATACTTTAATGTTAAGGTAAAAATCTCAAGCCAATCAGATATGGCCCTTTCAAAATTTTGGAGAAGATTGGTAATAATGCTTTCTGATTAGATTTTCCACCTTACATGAAAATTTGTTCTGTTGTGAATGTGGAAAACTTGAGATTGTATGAGCCTCCAATGATTGAAGATCATGAAGAGAATATTTAGATTCCATATATTGAATATTTTTCTCTTGAATATTTATATGAGTTGCAGAAATACTCAATTCTTGACAAGAGGATAAGGACTTCTCATAGAGGTAATGTGGAGTATCTTCAACTGGGGCTCAACGTTGAATTTTGCAACAAGAAACGGTGAAATTGGCATCCAGAAACAACATGACAACACCTACACTAGTGTGGGACCACAAGTCGTGTAGTGATGGGTCCTAGCGACACATTAGTGTGAAATTCAATTTATTTAATAAATCAGATATGTCTCAAATTTAATTATCCCTTAATTAAATTGGACAATAAAATGTAATCTTATCTCATCATCACTTTTAATAGTTAACATAGTGTGATAAACTCAGTTAGCTCATGTATTTCGAGTTGAGGGTGGTTGGTGAGGCATGTAGAGTAATTATATTAGTTATGGAGTTTGAATTGCAGTGGGTGCATTAGTTTAATGCATGAGTAATCAGTTAACCGGGACAATGTGAGACAGTTGTGAGAGTGCAGGAGACTCTTGTGAGAAGAGTGCATTGTAATTGTGTCATGTTTCCATGGTGAATATACAATAGAAGATAGAGAGGTTTTGAGCAGCAAGCTTTCCCCGGGAAATTATCTGTGTTGTGGTTTGATTTGATTCTTTCTTTTCTTAATGTGATTGGCGATTTTGTTTATTTTCTGCAATTTATTTGTAGAAGGATTCAGTATATAGATTTAGTACATTTCTTGATAAGATTGAATCCATTGATATAAATATGTTTGTATAATTTCTACATGGTATCAGAGTTATGTTGATATTTTCTACACTCAAAGGTAAAATCCAAGTAAAGCAGTGTGGATTGAGATCGAGAAATTGAGGGAGTTGTACCTTCACTTACTTTTTGAGTAAAAAATTACTTTTGGTGGTCCAAAAGCTTCTAGTAGTGAGGAATGATCCAGGGGTAAAAACTATGCTAAAAAATCAAAGTGCTCAATTTTTCCTGAAACTAGTGCCAAATTATATATCTCATCGTTTTGATTCCAACGACACTTGAATCACCTCAATATGATGCCATATGTGAAATTTATTGTGTTTTGAAGTTTTAAGAAAACAACGAAAAATTCAACTTGTAGAGTTGGCTGAGCAAGATGTACGATGACGTGACACTGACGTCAACAAGATGACTGTGCAGTATAAATGTCTGATGGAAAATACCGTGATGACATGTGGTATGTCCGTACATGTTAATTGGTGAAGTGTGATTATTTGTTGAGATTTTAGTTGGACTAATTGGGAGGTGCCACGTGATCCAATGGGAAGGTGCCACATGGCCCTCTGGTTTCATGCAAAAAAATTTGGGCCGATTGACCGACCTAGCATGGCTTGACCCCATGATCTCACTATAACTAACTGAGTGCCTAGCCATTCTGCCACGTTGTTGCTTGTTATAGCTATATGGGCCACTTATATTTATTGCTTAACCGTGTTATGGTTTGGTGGGGGCGGGGGGTGAGGGAGTGTGTTGGCGAACACAATGGCAACATCATTTTTGTGATTTGAGCATTATATGTTGATGTAATTTACATTTTGAGCATACAATATAAAGGGTCAATGTTGGAAGCTGGACCAGGAGATGTAGCCCGGGAGGGGTGAACTGCGTCATCAAATTATTTCTTTGTGATGTTGCATGTTGTCTATTTTTCTCTGGTTATTTATGCAAAACTCAACTAAAATTACTAAGTTTATGTGCTTTTGCAATTTCGATCCATTTCCCATAAGACATAGACTTGCTTGTAAAATTTTTCAAGAAACCTTCAATTTTTAATTTCAGATCATCTGAATTAATAGTGTCTAAATACCTAAAGACGTTGGGATGTTGTATTATAAGTCCATTTGTATAAAATAAAGTGTTCCCTTCCTAATTTTAAATTCTTGAATAACTGGTGGGTGAAGGAAGCGTATCCTTGAGACACCCTATTTCAGCTAATGATATTGGTCTATTTTTCCGAGTAGAGGATGGTTTATGCAAGTGAAGTGATTCACTATCTTAGTTTAATTAATTTGATAGTTGGTGGGTGGAGGTGAGGAAGCCTCGAGACACCTTATTTTAGCTAGTAATATTAGTTTAAAATTCCTTTAAAAGCACTCTACCTCAAGCTCTAGAATTTGGCTCATGGGTCACTAATATAAGAAAGGCTTGGTTGTAGTGTGCTTATTTTTGGGTGGAGAGTTGAAGTCCCAATATCATTTGTTTAGCACACTTAATAAAATAATTATACTCAATATTTTCACCTTTAATGTTAAGCATATGTAAGTTGTGTTGGATTAAATCCTATTTTGGAATTGTTTCAATGTGTTGGTCCAATGTGTATGATATGGTATGGAATGTGATTTTATGCAAACTTGTGGAATGTGATTTCATGTTTTGGTATCAATTTAATATGTTGGTTATATATGATATCCCCAATTAGATATATTGCTAAAGTGTGGCACAATTTTGTAATTTTGGGGTTGGTGACAATTTTGGGCCTTTTGGACTTAGAAAAAGTGGGTTGATGGGTCTCATGCTCTAGAAATGGAGGCACTATACACCTAAGAGGGAAAAATCAAACTCTTAGTGGAATGCTGGGGCAACCAAGGAGGAAATTCGAACCTCAAGGAAGGGGGACAAATTTTTTCTTTGTGGGGGCCACCAAAGAGAGAGAAGGATCCCATGTCTTTAGAAGGTGACAAGGAATTAGCACTTGAGCTTATCTTTTGAATATTACATTTCAAAATTAGACCTCTCTTGGAGTTGTTTATTGCAAGGGATTGATGAGTTATTGAGCACATGAATTTCAAGAGAAATTCCACCCCTATTTCAGAGAACCCTAAGTGTCTCCTTGGCTAGGAATTTGGGGAGTCCACTCCAAGACTTCCATAGAGTCATATTTGAAACATAATTTCTAGTGGTGAAACTAGGGCACAAAGGTAGTTCGAGTAGCAAAATCAGCCAGCTGCAATGATTCGTGTGAGCCTAGAAATTGCAGGAGGTTTTCCTATTTAGGAGCTCGGATTTTGGTGACATTTTGCAGGGCTAGTGTTGGGCCATTCTTGTGGGATGAATTCACTTATTTATGGAAGTGTGTGGGCCTTTTTGGACATAGATTGTGTAGTATTTGGAGTGGACGAGTTCTAAGGGGTAAAGGGTTGGAAGGAGTTGGGTTTCAAGAGATAATTCACAAAGGAACTTTGGAGAATTCATTACTGGTGAACTTGGGGGTACTTTAGCATCAATGTTTCCTAGCAATGCAGATAACTAGCTAGAGAGCCACTCACAACATTTGGAGGGATTCCTTATCACCTAAATTCAACCCAAACCATTTATGTGTTTTTTTGGGTTTGGGGAGAGGATACTGGGGCTTAAATTTTAGAGTGTTCTAGGCAGTATTTAGTGCATAATATTCCATTTCAATTGCAAGTCAATATCATACTTCACTAGGAAATGTGAGCTTCACTTTCAAGGCCATTTCTCATATGGGTCGTATATATTTCACCTGGGTTTTGCATATCGCACATAGCAAGCCTAGGTTCTAACATTCCTACTCATTTTACACACCTAGTTCCCATCATTAATAAAATGTTTTAGTTTGTTTTGCTGAATTTCTTGGTGTATTGATTTGGTGTTCATGGTTTTTATTTATTTGTTGTTGCTATTTCATTTCTTTGGAATTTACTATTATTTTCCACTTAGGAATATTACAGTGGTATTGGAGCATGTTCTTTGCTATCTGTGGGAACAACAAATGGTGATTCCACCTTGTTTTGGAGGTGTAGTCTTTCACATAGGAAAGGGCTGAGGAAGTAAAGGACATGGTAGAGGGTGTGAGTCGATTGACCCTTTTTTATACATTGAGGTAGAGCATGCAAGAGAGTGTGATAATTGAGATGAGGAAATAATGGAGAATTGAGGAGAGGCTGAACAAGGTGGAAAGGAGTTGACATTGGCAGAGTTGACTTGACATAAATAACTCATGATAGAAATGTTGGCGTATTTGGCTAGTGTTCATTTATAGAACTACGGGGGGGGGGGGGGGGGGGAATAATAATGGGGAAGGAGGATCCCAGATAAGTGAAGGGAGCCAACCACAAGCATGTAAAAATGCCCATGAGAGCCCTCATATAACCAATCATTCCATTCATCTCACTATGCCCCAATTTGTAGATGGGACCTTAAGAGAACCCAACTCATTCACGGATTTGTTGAGGTCCTTCTCAAAGGGGATTATCACTGAGTGCGATGCATTGGAATCTAGGATCAATATGGCCATGTATTTTGGGTAGTTTTTACACTTCAAAGAGAAGCTTAGAAGCGAAGTTGCTTCATCGTAGATGGGAGGTCAACAAAACTAGGGTGTGAAGAGGACATCAGGGAAAATAATCCTCCCCAACTTTGATGGATCATCCAAGAGTTCAACTAGGGCATGTGTGCATAATCTAGACACCTATTTCCAACTAAACCCCATGAGGGATTCAGATGTAATTAAGTTCTACACCTTTCATCCAAATGGAGATGCACAAGAGTGGTGGTATCATGGGTTGACTATTCTAGGTCATGCGGTCATTACTTCCTACATGGAGTTTACCTGCATGCTTATAGAGAAATTTTATAGGAAGGACTTGTTAGTTTTGGTATTTTCATACTTCCACCAGGGATCAAAACACATTTTTCATGTACATCTTAAGTGTCCCACTCTAAAGAATTTTTCAATCATTCCATTAGGTCATGATATAAAATTGTTCCACTGGTGGTTGTCCTTGTCAATAAGCTTCAGCCTCCCTCCAAGATTCACATTGCTGACTCATTCTCATGTCTCCTTGAGCATAACAACACCTATGGAAATGCTCTTTTCACCAGGAAGTCTTTTAAATCAAATCTCATTCATGAAAATCAGGTCTAAAGAAGTCCCATTAGGACATTAGGTTTTTTATTTCTCAAGGTCACTCCTTCATTTCAGATGAGGTTAGCAAATATAATAGAGGGACTAAATAAGAAAAAAAAATTTCCTATATAGAAGATCATCATGATATAATTACCATATTTTCAAAAGGTGTAATTTTTGATTTTAATGATTTTTATATCAAAATTTAATTTTGATATAAAATTCAATATGTAATTTATTTATATTTTTCCAAATGTAATTTTATGTTCTCATATGTAATAAATTCATCCCAAACTATCAATGCCATCATTTCCGGTCTAAGTGGAGCAAAGAAAGCAAAACTCCATGTCTTGATCAAAATGCAAAATGCCAAAAGTCAGAAAGTTAAAGAGTATCCATGCTAAAGTCAAAAGGGAAAAGTGAACATAAGGAAAGTGGGTTATTCAAAATAAAATTACAATCCCTAAAGATATAAAGCTATTCAAAATCTTCAAACAAGTCATTTGCCTTTATTTATCCATTAGGAGTTTCTAGCAGAGGAGAAAATTTCAGATTTTTTTGAGCATTTTGAGAAAATTGCACTGGTCACAATGCGTTTGCTTGGAGGCTGTGCGTTCAACCCAGGTGTTGCGCGTTTGACCGATCATCCACAAAGAAAAAAGCAACGGACGCTATGTGTTTACCTCTGGATGCTGTGCTTGCCTGAATGTTGCATGTTTTCCCGGACGCCGCGCATTCCTCTAGGACATCGCGCATTTGAATGGAGAGGGTTTCTCAAGGTTTTATCACTCCCAACAAGCTCAGTTTTTTGTGCAGACTCTTCATAGCTCCTTCAAACAGTAAGTTAACCCTATCAAAGCCTTCTCACTGAAATGTCTCATGATTTAATGCAAATTTGAAGTGTTTACTATGAAACCCTAGTTTTCATTTCCTTTTTTTCATTTTTCATTCATATTTCCCATACTCATGTCCCTAAACACATATCAGTCAAAGCTATAAGATCCTAGGGTTTTCTTAGACCTAGGTTATCATTTACATTATCACTTCCTCCATTTGTCACAGCTTCTCCTTTCAAATCCATATTCCCTTCATCTCATTCCATTTACCCTGGGGTTTCTAAAGCCTTGAAGTCCACAATTTTTAAAGAAGAAAAAAGAAATGTTAGTGAGGAGAAAATAAAGAAAAAGACATATAATAAAAGAGGGAAAATCATTAGATATGAACCAACAAACACAAAAGAACTCATGGCTTCTCTACTTATTGTGTCATGTTTTAAACATGTTGGTTTCTTTGAATTTTGTGAGAGAGTTCCAATGGTCCAATATCACCCTATGTTAACAAGGCTATTCATCTCAGGTCTTCATGATAGGTGTTATCATTCTAGTAATTTTAAAGTTGTGGGATTTTGGTTTTTAGTCAAAGAATTCTAGAGGTAACCACAAACCAACTTCAAACTCTAGGATCTAGCCTTCCTAGGGTTCAGAGAGGGCTCTCTCTTTAAAGTTTAACTTTGTTTTAATTTGTAAATATTAGGCTAGTTATGAAAGTGAAACTTTGGTTTTGTTTTGGTAGATTTGGTGGGAAAAATCACTTGAAAAGAAGGATAGTGGGAAATCTATTTGTCCATTGGTCTATGGAGTCAAAATCAAGCAAACAGGACTGGGATCAAGGGAAAAAAGGTCAAATGTTTTCAGGGAAAGTTAGATAACCCTTGGATATCTTGGAAAGTTGTTTTTATGAGGTGGTATGATCGGGATAAAGGGCACTTAAGAATCATTTGATTCGGAAAAGAAGTAGTAGGAAGAGGTCAAACGAGAGAGGGAGAAATTAAGGGTTCCCTATACTAGAAATTGGAGGAAAAAATATAAATGATAACTAGTTAAAAACATGATGCTCTTAACAAATCCTGTAGTAATATTCCTAGTTATACATTTAGATTTAGAAACAAAAATAGATGGATGCATGTAACAAAGATAGATAAAGTTGACAAGTTTAGAAAATACTTCACTCCAAATAGCTCATCACATGAATCCTGAAGTATGATGGCAATTTGGTTTGATCTAGCTTGTTGCTTGAATTTTGACACATAAAAAGCTTTTAAGGCCAAGAAGAAATGACTATAACAATCCCAAGAATTTTATTCCACACAAAATACTTCTAAAGATGAAGTATTTATAAATATTTTTTTACAAAATATCCTAGAAGACTTCTACGAATTATCTTAGGAAAATAAAATATCTTTACAATAATAATAGAGAGAGCTTCTTAACAAATCAACAAGCTATCCTATTTTATCCAAAAGAAATAGAAACAGTTTTTAGGATAGGATGCAGCTGGCTACCTTGGTGTCCTCCTTGCCGGCTCTTAGATATTTTTCGAATCTGATCTGCCTTGTTTGATAATATTTCTCAGATACTATTTATTCATTGATACTCTCTAAACTAATACTCTTTAACCATTAGTCAAAAACTGTTTACTGCTGTAAAATTTGTTTTGATTGTAAATTTGAAAATAGTTTTTTGTCTTCTTTTCATCTGCTTGTTTTTATCCTTCACAATAAATTAGTAAGTGACTGCCAATCCTCATTTTTATGAATTTTTATATTCTTTAATTTCCTAAAGTTCTCATCAGCTTCAGTATATCTAGCAAAGGTTGGCTTGATGAAAAACAAGTGTTTGATCTCATGTTGCAAGTAGAATAAATCTTCAAAACTCTTAAGTAACACTTTTCCTGTTGGGATGCCTTGACCTGATGATTTATTTACCTGTTCTTTTGAAAACTCTCTAATATTCTTATCATAGTCATTTTGAGGCATCAATTTATCATTAATGACCATTATGTCAGGTAGTCCTTTTTGTCTCAAAATTGTGAACTTAACCATAAACCTGGTTATGGCAGTATTCATACTTTCACACTTTTCTTCCAGTTGTCTCATCAGATTTTTCTTTGTGGTAACTTTCCTAATTTCTAGGATAGTTGCAATTCTGTTTGTGATTTTGAGTTCTTTCAACTCCTGTCTGTTTTTGCTATTAAGGAAATTGATTAGCCTTACAGCTTGCTCTGGTTTTTCAGCCAAATTAGTTTGAGTCTTTTGAATTTGTGCTTGGGCTGCTAGTAATAATTCTCTTTGCTCAAAAATTACCTAAATTGAAGGCCATATATCATGAATGGCCTCAATAACATTATTACAAAGGTAATTTTTGATGTATGATATTTGATCCTTCAAATTTAACTCTTTTTGCAACTTCTTTAACTCTTCACTCAGTCTGATGGCATTTTGTTCATGTGTTTTTGCATTTATCTGAGCTAATTTATTTGACTTCTCAATATTTCCTACCATCTTTTTCAACCTGTTAATCTCATTTGTCTTTAAAGCCATTTCTTCCATTGGTTTCACTATTTTGCTGGCCTCATCTGTAGGCTGTGCTGCGGTTGTAGACGATTCAGTAGCTAATGTTGTGGAAGAAGTCACTAGCACTGTAGTGGCCAGTGGTTCTTTGGGTGCCAACTTTTCACCTAAAGTTGAAGGCACTACTGTAGTAATAACTAGACTAACTGTAGGAATCTCTAGTTATTTCACTGTTTCCTTTTCTTGGAAAATTTTGTCCATTTGCATTTCCATTTCATTAACCTGGGCTATCAACTGAAGAATTAAATTCATCATTTCATCTTTTTCATTCTATTCTTGTATGAATTATTTTGCCTGAAGATGCTCACTTTGAGGAAGTTTGAGTTGTTTCCTCAAGGTTGCAATATATTCATTTTTCTTTTTCACCAATACTTCTGCTACTTTGATATTAGCAGGGTCATATCCCACCTGCAACACTAGTTCTTCTAAGGCTTTTATCCTTTGATCCTTGGCATACAATGAGGCTTTGTCCATATTCATCTGATCTTGTATGTTGGAGATGGTGTTTTAGAGCATTTGAGCACTCATGGCTTTGTGACAATAGAATATAACATTTCAGAGGTCTATCTGTGGAACTCAATTTGATCAAGAGTATGGATATTATCTGTCTAGACCTCTAAATCAACTTTCTTATAATCAGCCATAGTCTTAGGATTTTTTACTGTGGGCTGCAACACTGACATGATTAGCTTTTGATTAGAATAATCAAATGCAGAGAGCCTGTTTCATACACTAGGAGTCTGTTTGAGATATTGAGAATAAATATTATTCTTTATCTCTTCATTCTTCAGTTTCATCTGCTTATATTTCTCTTTAATATCCAAATCCTTTTCCTCAACTGCCTGTGAGGAAGAAGCTTCCATGCTTTGTTGTCTTTCCATCAACTGTGTATCTTCATTATTGATTTGTCCTTCATTCCGATTTTTAGCAGTTGGCTCATTGATAATTATAGTAGAAACATTTGTCTCTGGCAAATGTGTATTGGTATTTAAGGGCTCTGTTTCTTCCACATCTATTTTCACTTTTTCTTTACCTACTGAATCTAATTTGGGCCTTTTTTTATATATGAGCTTGAACTTGGTTTTAGTTGTAGTTTCTGCCACATATGCTCCTTCTTCCCTTACTCTTTTAATGGACTTCTCTGGCTAATTTTTTGTTTCTAAGGTATGACTAGTATTAACTTTGTTCACTGCATCTATTAAAGTGTTTTCAGTCCATTGAATCTGATTGGAAAAATTTTCTATTTCTAGTTTAACTTCATGGATAAAGGGTGTTAATTTGTATTTAACCCTTAGCTTACTTAAGATCCCTTGTGGATCATAGTTCCAAGGGAAACTCTCTTCAAATTTATATTCTAATAATTGATTTGTTGCTTCTTTCTCTGCATCCCTGTGATTTCATATGAATGGCCCAATATGATTCTTAAGTTTGAATTGAGTCTTCTTCTTAGCTGCCATGAAATTTATGGAATCAGAGTTTAGGATCTGCCTGATATACTCCAAGGCAAAGATCCTCATTGAAGGATGTTTGGGTAACTTGTAAGGTAACAAGTTTGACCCAAAGACTCTGATTTCAGTGTATTTATCATACAAATACCAGTCACCAACTTTACTCTGCTCTGATAACTGCAATATCTTTTTCATTTCTTCATTTATTCTAGGCTGCTATGTTTTGGTTAACATTGTGATCAATGGATGTAAAAATAACTCTGAAAATTCTGAATAACCGAAGTCTGTACATTCTTTCCTGAGCAATGATGTCCAAAAAATGACAGATAGAGGATTTCCCTCTATGTCTAGTTTTTTTAGAGTAATTGGAAAATTATCTGATTGGAAGTATAGAAACATATGGAAAACGTAGGAGGTATATCTGAACACTCCCTATATTTACAAATTGGTCAATTGATAATGAATACTATCAACAATGAAACCACCATAATCAAATATTACTGAGGGTGGTTGACCTGGAGAAAAGGTAGATAAGAATCCCAAGATGGACTTATCAGTGCGTTCATCAGTAAAATATCCAAGGACGAAGGAAAGCATGAAAATCACATGTCTTGAACCTTCAGGGAATTTAGCTGTAGAATATGGAGGATTTAGCTTAGGAATTTCTACATGCAGAGGCATAAAATTTTGAAAAATCATGAACCTTTTGGGAAAATCTAGGCCAATATATATCTTGGTGAGGGCCTTTATAGATAAAGGGACTGCTTGGGGGTCAGGCTGAAGCTGTAACATCTGGTTATTTGATTCTGCAGTGATGGTAAAAAGCACATATTTATTGGCATTTACAATGGCTCTTTGCTCTGGAACATAGTACTTCTGACACAATCTAATGACCTCCTGACATGGGTGAGTTAATGGGACAACATATTTGGGAAAATGAGATTCCCAGATATGGACCTCTTCTTGATCATCTAAAGACTTCTCATAGCACCAGTTATGGATATCTAGCATATTAAATTCAACAATGGGATCTACTATCTTTTAATCAGTATCAGCTAGTGGGATGTGTTCAATATCAATGACTGGGGGTTGCAAAAGATTGACAACAATAGAAGAACTTGAAGTCATGGCAGGGGTTGGTTTAGGCACTTTAGAAGCTTCAGGCTTGCTTGTACTCTGCTTCTTAGGCATTTTGATCTACTTCTGCAAGTTTAGACAGTTTGCAGAAGCAATTTACTTCAGCAGAGGGTTTTTTTTGGACAAATTAAGCAAAGTATAGTCTCTTCTTTGGGCATTTTGTCCAATTAGGCCTGTCAAAGAGGTTTAGAGGCTTTAGAACTGGTTTAAAACAAAAAATGAGGGTTTCATAAGTCTCTAACTGAGAAATAGGGCTGAAAAACTCTTTTGAAAAGGATCATAGAGGTTTAGGGTACCTGCAGAGGTTTTCTGTCTTATTTTAGAGCTTGAAATTGATCATTTAATCTGTGAAAACTCACAAATTTCCTGAAAAATTGTGCGCAGTAGAGAAACTGGGTTTTTGGGAAAAATTTGTTAGAGTATGGCTTGTTTTTGGGGCTTTTTGGCAGTTTATTTTAATCGATTTTAAAATCCTAAGTATGCTTTTGTTTTTTAAAGGTTTTTAAATCGATTGCAGGTTCAAATTTTTAGAAAAATACTTGTTGTAATGTTGGTATCGGGCTTTGGAAGAGTTTTAGAGGTTTTCAAATGGAAGAAAGCTTCTGTAGATTGTCTGGAGCAATGCACAACTCCTTGGCGGTGTTCAAAGGTCTCAGGGAAAATGTTGCAGGCTTTTCGGGGCATGAAAATGGTGGAAAAATGGTGCTTTTATAGTCGGGAAGGTAGTGCAGTGGGTTTGGGTTAATGCGCAGAAGATGGAGGGATGAAATGCAATTTCCAAGGTTTAATATGCATTTTGGTTACATTAGTTATGCATCGAATGATTGTCATGTCAGGCATGAGCAACAGTTTTGGGATTCAACAGATCTAAAACTAGTGGTTATCGTGTGAGAATTTGGGGGTAAGCAGTATTGGGCTTAACCCACATGAACGAATAAGAATTGACCACGTGGAGGAGAGATAAGACTACAAAACCATTTATTTCGCGTAGGTTTGGAGCTCGGGTGATCATGCATCTTTTCTGCGTGATATTGGATGTCAACTATCGGATTTGGGGGATCAATGCGAAGGGTCCAAATTCATTTGGGAGTTGCATTGGAATGGGAGGTGGGACCTGGCTGTTTACATATGTGGCGGGATGTGAGTTTAAACATTATAATAAAGGCGCTTGAATAAGTCTTAAGCTTTGTATAATATGGCGAGTTAAAATTTTAGACTTTATTAAATAAGTGTTAATCAAAGTCTAAAGTTTAGGTTTAATGTATTAATTTAAACCTTTGAAAATGTTTAAATCGCACATATCCGTTCAGGTTAATATTTTATATAGTCTTCGAACATTTTGACATATGCTTGAATACTATAGGGGCGGGATTAGTTTCTATATATATGTTTAGACCAATGGGTTTGTTAGGGCGGGGTTTTTATATTTCGCATGTGGGATATAAAACTTTGGTCTAAACTTTAAAATAATGGGTTTTGTGGATTTATTTAAATATAAAGGAATTAATATATACGGGTAGGTGTAGTTAGGGATTTAATAAAATAGGTTAGGTGTTACTTCGAAAAAATGGGTAGTGAAATGAAAACAAAGCATATGTTACCTCTAAGTAAAGTGTAAGTGAAATGAAAACAAAGCATATGTTACCTCTAAGTAAAGTGTAAAAATAAAACATTACTCATGTTTGTTGTATTACTTCACTTATACTTAGGATAAATGCTTTTTGAGGGTTTTATGAATGATTTTGAAGGGAATGAAGTTAATTATTTTAGGGTTACAATTTTACTAATTAAAAAATGTGTTTTACTTAGGAAAAGGGATTATAATGTACGAATGAAGGGTAAATACTGATAAATGTGGGTTTAAGGTAGGAATTCAATTTTTTTAACTAACCAGTCATTGAGCCTTGGGTCCGGCCCCAACAGAAGTCAGAGAAATTATCTGAGCCTTTTTTACTGATAGTTTAGAACACTGAATACTTGTAGGGGAGGGGAAATTAGTGATTTTGCCCGATGATGTTTATTACAGGATTGCTCAACTGCTTTCTACCTACCCAACTTTATTTCTAACATTTTTTCTTCATTTTTTAGGTGCATTAGGCTTGCAACCTTAATTTTTTTTTCTTTCAAAGCATAAAACTGTCTAAATCTACCTTATTTCATCCGAGGGCTCAGATTAAACTATTGAGCTCCTCATTATTCTCTACCTATATACTGATTTGTCAAGTTTAAACTATTTGACAAATCTTTATTCTCTATTTAAAACATGAAATTGAAAACATTAGAAGTTAAGATTAAAGTGTTTAACTGATCATGGATTATGGCATTTATTGACACTTTGCACATAATCATTTATTCTTGCAGTAAAAGTAAAAGTAGTGGCATTTGGATTTTCTCACTTTCAGGTCTTATTTCTCTTTTTTCTTTTGGGGTTTATATTTTTCTACGTCCTTCGATTTTTATTTTAGGAGTTTTTACCCTTTTTCTGGCTTTTTATTATTTTTCATTTTTTCAAAATATGGGAAAACAACTTGCAGAAAGCAAGGTATGTACATATTTACAAGACTATCAAATTCAATTAAAAATTTATTAACCCTATTATTATAAGATCCTAACAGTGGCTCCACATGGGGATGACATTTCCTGGTGAAATATCAAGCACTTTGAGACTAGTAGCCTTTGGAATTTGACTGTGATGACCCTATAAATGCCTTTTGATATCTGCAATTTATTCATACTTATGATATTTACCTCTCAAAGCCTAGGGCCTTCTCTCCGGGCTTCAACTTTGTTAGGGAAACATCCAATCCAATCTAAACTCTGGAATGTATATGTACAATGATCAAAGTGAATACAAACTAACTATTTGTTAACTCAAGAGAGTAGTAGTGCTTCAAAATTTTACCATTTACTGGTCATTCTTGAATATCTGTTCCATCCATTTATTTCAAAAAGAAAGCATTATTACCTCTATATCCATAAATCACATAAGGTCCTTTCCACAGAAAATCAAATTTTCCATGTTTACCTTTGTCTTCTCTTTTGGAATCCCATTTTAATACTTTATCTCCTATGTAGAAATCATCCTCTTTAGTCTTTTTGTCAAAAAATTTCTTGATTTTTTCCTAAATGACTTGAGATTTGATATGAAATTCTTCCCTTGTTTGTTGCAAGTGAATAGTTTGATTGATCCTTCTTTGAATGTCATTTGTTTCAACTTGTAACTCTTGGATAATTTTCATCACTGGTACACCTAGGGAGGATTGAAAAACAACATCCATTCCATAAACAAGTTGGTAAGGGGAAGTACCAATGGATTTTTTAGTAGTAAGTCTATATATGCATAAGGCATTGAATAATTTTTTATTCCAAGTCTTTTTATTGTCTTCAAGTAACTTTTTGATGATGTTTACAAGGCTCTTGTTTGAGGATTCAACTAGGCCATTACCTTGGGGGTAATATGCAGTAGAATGACCTAAGGTAATATGGTATTTGTGGCAAAAATCAATCATTTTCTTGGATTTGAATGCTGCTGCATTGTCAAAAATTACCTTTTTGGAACATCCAAATCTTGAAAGAATGTTTTTTTCATGGAAAGAGATAATAACAGTATCTATGGCTTGTCTGGAGGGTATGGCTTCAATCCACTTGGTAAAATAATTAGTGGCTATCAAAATCCACTTATGTTGGCTTGAAGAAGGAGGGTGAATTTCACCAATGAAGTCTAAACCCCATTGTTGAAATGGAATTTCAGTTGAAATAGGATTTATGGGGAGGGGTAATAATTTCTTTTTATCCTAAAAAATTTGGCACTTATGACATGAAGTTACATATATTTTGACATCAAAAAACAAAGTAGGCCAGTAAAAACCAGCTCTTAGGATCTTGTCTGCAGTAGTTTTCCAAGGTCTTCTTTGAAGAAAGCTATGGGTGTTTCAAATGCTTGGTCATTTTTCTGCAGTAAAACTGCAGCAATGGTGTGTTCTGAAGCAAATGAAAAAATTATGAAATATTTCTTAAAGTCAGGACTTATTAGGATTGGAGTTTTGGTAAAGGCTTGTTTGATGGAGTCAAATGACTGTTTGGCCTCAATAGTCCATTTAAGAACTGAATCTTTTTTAGGCATGTTATTTAGTTCTCTAACTATCTCAGCTAAATTAGATATGAATCTTCTCAAAAATTTATCTTACCTAGAAACGCTTGTAATTCTTTGATGTTTCTTGGTGGATTGATGTTCAGAATTGCTTCTATCCTAGCAGGATCTATCCTGATTCCTTATTTAGAAATTATGTGTCCAAGTAACTTGCCTTCTTCTAATCCAAATAGACTTTTCTTAGGGTTCAAAGAGATGCCAAATTTCCTGCATTTAATAAAAACTTGTCTAAGATGATCCAAGTGTTCATTATCAGTTTTGGAAAACACAATAATGTCATCTAAGTAAATTACTAAGAAATCATGTATTTCCTTTGCAAAGGCTATGTCTGTAGCCCTTTAAAAGGTTTCTCCTACATTCATTAGACCAAAATGCATTTTTACATACATAAAAGTGCCCCAAGGAGTAGTAAATGTTGTTTTAGCTTGATCTTCTTTTTGGACTAAAATCTTGTTGTATCCTGAAAAACCATCTAAAAGTGACATACTAGAAGAACCAACTACCCTTTGTAATATATGATCCATTTTAGGTAAAGGGTAATTATCTTTCAAGGATCCTTTTCTTAGATTCCTAAAGTTGACACATAATCTGATCTCTCCTATTTTATTTCTTGTTGGAACTGGGTTGGAAACCCAATCAGAATATCTGATTGGTGCAATTATCTGTGCATCATACATTCTTTTCACTTCTTTTTCTATCAAAGGTAATAAAACAGGGTTAATTCTTCTCAACTTTTGTTTAAATGTCTTTTGATCTTCTTTTATTGGAATTTTATGTTGGATTATGTTGGTGTCATAGGATTTGAGATCCTCATAACTCCAAGCAAAAACATCCTGATATTCCTTTAAAAGAGT
This sequence comes from Pinus albicaulis, assembly GCA_034641835.2. Classification (NCBI taxonomy): domain Eukaryota; kingdom Viridiplantae; phylum Streptophyta; class Pinopsida; order Pinales; family Pinaceae; genus Pinus; species Pinus albicaulis. The sequence continues at coordinate 140,105,378 of CM076581.1, forward strand.
GATGTATTATTCTTTCTCTTGTTGAGGTAATGTTTTGGAAAGTTTGATTATTTTGGGTTTTAACTTTGTATCAATATTGCATTCTTCTATATCAGATCTAACTGGCTCCATTTTGGGTTTTTAGCTACATCATTTGAGTCAAAAAGATCTTCTAAGGGAGTTAAACCTTTAGGTAAGAAATTATCCTTAAGATTCAATATATCTGATTCATTATCAATAATTTCTTCAATCTCTACTTTCTTTAAGATATCTATATCAGATTGACTAAATTTAGTTGGTTTATCAAACTTTATTCTATTTACATCTAAGTTATTCAAATCTATTTCACAATCTAAATCTTGATCTATAGTACAATCTGTGTCTATCTTATAGTTCTGAAATTCACCTTCATTGTTCATAAACTTGTAAATATGTTCATTCTGAGAAAAAAATTGCCAATACTTATGGTTGTCTGGAATTATTGGCCTATGTTTCACTTTAGCAGTATATCTGTGATTAGGTTGGAATGGTAAATTTCATGTACTAGCAAAGGTTGCTAGATAGTGAGCCTTTATATTTTGTTTTCTAGGTATGGCAACAAATTTACATTCCAATAAATCATTAGTTAAATCTAGCACAATATCTTTGTATCTACTTAGTTTAGGATTGTAAACAGAATATCTTCCATTTATTTTCTTTATGATCAACTCTGAATCTCCCATGATTAAGATTCTTTTTCCTCCTGAGTTCCTAATGATTTGGAGTCCTAGAATGAGGGATTCATACTCAGCCATATTATTGGTACATTTAAAATTGAGCCTGAAAGCATGGCCTTCTGAGTGATTAGTCTCCATGTTGGTTATCCAAACTCCTGCTCCTGCTCCTAACTTATTTACTAAACCATCAAAGTCTAAATGACATAGAGATTCATGAAAAATATTATCATTGTTTGGTGCTTTCTTTTTCTCTACTAGTTCAGTTTGGATTTCATTAGTTTTAGAGTTGCATAGGATAAAAGAATCAAGGTCAGTTGGTGTAGAGTAAATTGGGTAATTTATAGATATTTCTGCACTAATGACCATGTACTTCATCAATGTTTCCCTATATAACTTCTTAGGCTGACAAAAAAATGATATAGTATAGTAAGACATGTCCAATTGTAGAGATCCCTGTAACTTTTCTCCCCATGAGCGAGAAAGTAACATTCCATATTTAGGTGGGATATCAGCTACTACAATGTCCATTAATATACTCTTACCAGGATATTGAACTAGTGTTACACACAAATCTTTAATTAAACCTAGGCATTTAACTTTACTTGAATAAAATGAGAACAAATCCTATAGGGCCTTGTAATTTCTAGATTGAGAGTTTCCATTATGGCTTTAGGCATTAGATTATGGGAAGCTCTTGAATCTAGGATGGAATTATGTAAAATTTGATCATGAATGGTAAGACTGATATAAAATGGAGGAACTGCTCCATCTGCATGTTTTCCATTCACATCTGGGCCAAAAATCAATTCTGGCTGATCATCATTTAGATTTATGGAATCTTCTCCATCATTCATGTTTAATGTTTCAGTTATGGTTGATTTATACAAGTCATTTTTTACCAATTCTATTAGAGGAATTTTTATTTTCAGCTTTGCAATTTCAGATTGTATGTTGAATTTAGGTTGAGACTTACTGATTTGAATCAATTCTTCTTTGGAAACTGTAGTTTGTGTTGGTTTGTCTTGTTTTTCTACAATTATATTTTTATTTTCAAGTGGTTTGACATTCTCTGTTTGTGTTTACTGTGTTTTACTACTCCTAACTTTCTTTTCAGGGATTTTTTGTGAAGCAATAGATGTTCTTTCAAACTTAGTATTATCAGCAGATGTTTTTGAAGTAGCCATTTTTGGATCTACTGATTTAGGATCAACAAAAGGTTTTTTAGGATCTAAATTGGTTGTTTTAACAGAATTAGAAGCTTTAGCAGCTGTAGATTTTTGTGAATATTTTGTAGATTGGGAAACTTCATTAGTAATATCAACAATTTTAGGGCTTGATGCATTTTTAAGACTAGAAATCTTTTGGGAAGAACTAGAGTTTTGCTTATTTTCCCTTGGGAGAATTTGTAGAACTTTTGTTTTGGGAGCTTCTACTGTTTTCTTATTCTGAGTTTTGGAAGTTTTATTGGTATAAGAATCATTATTTTTCTTATTTCTAAGGTTATATTGGCTGTGTATTTCATTTATAGCATAATCATAACCTTCTTTATAATCAAAGGATTCACTAGAATCTAATTTGAGTTGTTGGGGTTCAAATAATTCCTGATCTTCCTGAGTGAGAAAAATAGTATTATTATCATATATTCCCATTAGATTTATTGCATCATCATTCTGAGAACTTTCAGCATAGTTCTCTTGGAATGGGGGCCTTATTGTTTGGTCTGGGGCTGTTTCTTTTTCTTTTCCTGAATTTGTGTTTTTTCTAAAATTGGGATTTCTGATTTTTTGTTGATTATCCCATTGAGGTCTCCTCTCTATGTTGTCTAATCTATCCATCATCCTGTCTAAATTTTTAGCTAACATGTCTATTTTTTAGTCTGAATTGGAAGTTTTTTCTTTAATGGTCACTCTTCTCTCAATTCTTAATCTAGCTTTTCTTGCTAAAATGTTTACTTCTACACTAACAACATTTGTTTGCATTCTTTCTAAGGTTTCATCATTTCTTTCCCTCAACTGATAAGCCATGTCCATGTCAAATCCATTAGGGAATTTGAGTAAGACATTATTAGGGGCGGGTTTAATATTTGCAGGGATGGAATTGTAAACACTATTATATCTAGTGCAGTAGTCTTGGACTGACTCATTTGGAGCTCTTCTCATGGCATCAAATTCAGAAAATATCTGGAGTGGATTCTTTTTATTTTCCCATTTATTTAAAAAAAATCTATGAAAACCAGCTAAATCAGTTATACTACCAGCAGCAAGACCTCTAAACCACTTCTTAACTTCTCCTGTCAATGTTTGTGAAATAACTTCATTTGAACATCAAAATCATCAATCTCATAAAGTTCAAAGAAATTAATTATTTTATTTATGTGTTGCTGAGCTGTATAGTGGGTAGTGGCATCAAACTGTGGTATCTTACTCTGATAGTCTTGAGGCATGCCATGAAGCTGTTGTGGTAAGACTAAGGGAGCATACCTGGCAGCCATAGCTTGAAGTTTAGCTTGGCTAGGAGGTAAAGTAGAACTGCTTGGGGTTGTGCTGGAAATGATAGCTGGTGAACTAAAAGTTGTAGTTTAAGTGATGGAAATGAAACTGGAATGTATATGGAACTACTAGGGAATGAGGATGATGTGTTTAAAAAATCAAAAGGTGACCTATTGGATATAGTGGATGAAGTGAGTGGTGGAAATAGTACTCTAGGCTGTAAAGGTAATCTAGGGATAAATGGATCTGTAGATGAGTTGGTAGTGGAATTTATATATGATGTAACAACATAATTTAATTATTGTGGTATGGCAAAGGCTATATAAAATATTAATATCCGTTCGGGTTAATATTTTCTATAGCCTTCGAACATTTTGACATATGCTTGAATACTATAGGGCGGGATTAGTTTCTATAGATATGTTTAGACCAATGGGTTTGTTAGGGCGGGGTTTTTATATTTCGCATGTGGGATATAAAACTTTGGTCTAAACTTTAAAATAGTGGGTTTTGTGGATTTATTTAAATATAAAGGAATTAATATATATGGGTAGGTGTAGTTAGGGATTTAATAAAATAGGTTAGGTATTAATATGAAAAAAGGGTAGTGAAATTAAAACAAAGCATATGTTACCTCTAAGTAAAGTGTAAAAATAAAACATTACTCATGTTTGTTGTACTATTTCACTTATTCTTAGGATAAATGCTTTTTGAGGGTTTTATGAATGATTTTGAAGGGAATGAAGTTAATTATTTTAGGGTTACAATTTTACTAAGTAAAAAATGTGTTTTACTTAGGAAAAAGGGGTTATAATGTACGAATGAAGGGTAAATACTGATAAATGTGGGTTTAAGGTAGGAACTCAATATTTTTAACTAACCAGTCATCGAGCCTTGGGTCCGGTCCCAACAAAAGTCAAAGAAATTCTCTGAGCCTTTTTGACTGATAGTTTAGAACACTGAATACTTGTAGGGGAGGGGAAATTAGTGATTTTTCTTGATGATGTTTATTACAAGATTGCTCAACTACTTTCTACCTACCCAGCTTTATTTCTAACATTTTTTCTTCATTTTGTAGGTGCATTTAGGCTTGCAACCTTAAAATATTTTTATTTCAAAGCATAAAACTGTCTAAATCTACCTTATTTCATCCGAGGGCTCAGATTAAACTGTTGAGTTACTCATTATTATCTACCTATCTACTGATTTGTCAAGTTTAAACTGTTTGACAAATCTTTATTCTCTATCTAAAACATGAAATTGAAAACATGAAAATTTAAGATTAAAGTGTTTAACTGATCATGGATTATGGCATTTATTGATACTCTGAACATAATCATTTATTCTTGCAGTAAAATTAAAAGTAGTGGCATTTGGATTTGCTCACTTTCAGGTTTTACTTCTCTTTTTTCTTTTGGGTTTATATTTTTCTATGTCCTTTGATTTTTCTTTTAGGACTTTTTACCCTTTTTTTGGCTTTTTATTATTTTTCATTTTTTCAAAATATGGGAAAACAACTTGCAGAAAGCAAGGTATGTACATATTTACAAGACTATCAAATTCAATTCAAAATTTATGAACCCTATTATTATAAGACCCTAACAATAGGCAGGTCACTGTTGCTTGGGTTACTTTTACCATGTCTATTAATGCCATGGAAGCTGCTACAGGGATCCCTAATGTGGGATAGAAATGGTTTAAACAAGGAAACCTTGATCATAGCTACTATGAACCATATCTTAAACCTAGATACAAGGATTACAAAAAGACCATTTTCCCTTTCTCTCATCTTCTTGACCGATTTTTTCCTATGATTAAAATCATCATGAAATACTTCACCTGTGAGGGGAGGTTTTCTCGACTCTATTCATATCATATCCAACTTCTTTCGCATTTCACTAGAGTCAGAATTCTTCACATACCCTATTTCCCCTCCCGCAACATTGAAAAGATGGCATACATTGCACAAAAGAGGGATTATAATCATGAAATGCAGTCTCTTTCACCACTCCCTTATCAAAATGATAGTCATGCATCAGCTTGAGCAAAAGAACATTCCATGGGACACATTCATAGCAAATTAAGTTTTCACTACCCCACCTAGTTAGCATGAGCAGAGGATCCCCTCATCATCTCATCCTCCCCTATCCACTCCTCCATCTCAACCTGCTCCTCATACATCATCACCAAGTCAGATGCATTCACCTCATGTTGATCCTTCTTCTTCACCTTTATATAACCTTGCATCATCATCACATCATGATTCTGAGTCATCAAGCAGTGAGGAGGATATTGAGGCAACTTGGGCTAATTTGACTGATGTTGAGCCATTTCCCAAGACTTATCAGAGAGGCTACATGCATGTGTTTGCTTCACTTGGAGTGAAAGGGGCCATGCCTTCTTCATCAAAAAAACAGGTGGACAAAGGCAAGGAAAAGGATAAAGAGCCAATCATTGATGAACATGAGGACAAACATGAAACAAAGCATTAATTTTAGCTGATTGACCTAGATGAGGAAGATGAGGAAAAAATCACCAGTGCAGCAATAAAAGGAAAAGAAGCAAAGATTAGTGAACTTAAAGCTAATATTAAGCGAGAAAAATCTGTGATTGATTTTCTTGAGCAAGAAAATCAACAGCCGAAAACTAAGCAAATCATCAATGAGGTAAAGACCATCAAAGTACAAAGAGAGGCAGAAAAGGGGAAGGCCTTGCTGGAGGACACATTGGAAAGATTTGGTGAAATGTATGATGAGGAGGATCAACCTCCAAGACAGACACCAAAGACTATAGGGCTGAAGAGGGCTTTAGCTTGGGAAATACAGAGAGAATTTGAGTTGGCAGAGTAGCTCACACCAAGTGAGCTGCGTGCCCTAGAGATTAGCAAGGACAGGGAATCATGGCTTGATAGAGCCAACCTGAATTTGGAGAGGTTTCTAGAGAAGGCCAACAAGGACAATGACTTGTTGAGGACGAGAGTCAAACTTCATGCACAGAAAGAGAGAATTGCATTGGCCAAGCTCAAAAGAGCTAATGCTAAAATTGAAAGTTTGACTAAGAAAGGGGAGAAAGAAAGGTTATATATACTTATTGAGGTGTCTCTTCATGCCTTAAGCACTTGATAATCAAGTACCCTCACAAATTTTGGTAAATTTTGGCATACTTGGAACTTCAGTTCATTTATGGTTTTTTGAGTCTTTTTGCACGCAGAAATTCTGCCAAAGGCGCAGTGACCTAGACGTTGTGCTATTTTTTTGGGCCTCCAAATGAAAAATGGACACCACCATCATGTTCATAATGATGAATTCATAAACCCTAGCAAGTTTTATAATATTTGGAGGAGAACAGGTCCCTCAAAAATGCAAAAAAATACCAAATTTTCATGTTTCTGCCTCCTTTTTGACCCGGTCGCTACACATATACCAATATTTGATATTTGACAGGGAAAATGAGCACCATTCTGGAAAATGGAGGTATATTTGGAAACTAGACTTAGAGAGCTTTCCAATGAGCCATCATGGAGCTAATTTGGACACCGGGAAGGCACTCAAAAGCTGCTTGCAAAAGAGGCCATTTTTTCTGCCTAGACGCTGTGCGTTTGACAAGGAAAATGCATTTTTCATAGTCTTCAGCAAATTTGGAAGTTTCACTTCAGTTTTACTTTTACTTTGGAAAATGAATAAATTAGTGATGTAAATGGTCATGATGAATGTAAATGTCATATTTTTACTTTTATCTAAGGTAGATACATTAGGTGAGTCCTCTAGAGGTCAAATGAATCAGTTTCCTCTCTTTTAGAGACAAATTGTTGGGTCTTGCAAGTCTTCAATTTCTTGTTTAGCATTTGGTGTAACTGATTCCAATCTCATGGATTTGACTCCCTGAGGCTAGGGAGAGTGATTTTGAGGTCTAAATCATGTATTTTCTCAGTCATTTGTAACAGTTGGACTCATTTGGAGGTTTTTCTTTTGAAGAGACACACTTTTGTATCAGTTTTTCCCTGGACATTAATCAAATTTGCAGCTATTTTTATGGGATCCATGTGGTATGTTGTTTAGTTTCAGTTTCTTTTTTTGTGCTCAGATGTTAGAATGTTTTTTTTATTTCATCCATCATTTCATTGCTATTGAGTGAATGTTTTCAAGTTAGATGAGCAGAATCCATAATTTATGCTCTGTTTTGGGTAAACATTCACAATCTGTAATTTATTTAGTTTAGAAAGAACTCATGATTGTACCATGATATTTATAGCCCCTCACCTGTCTTTATCATCCCACCATAGAAATCCCAAAGTGCTAAACATTGTACCTACCTTGCCCCATAGAACACCCTGCAAATTTTGACCTAATTTCCTTGTCCTGACTGTTTGAATCCTTCTAATCTAGCACAACCCTATAAAATCAAAATCAAAACTCTGAGCTACTATACCTAGCTTAATATCTTCTTTCTGTAGTCAGCTTGGTTGTGATCCTTACGGAGAGAGCCCTTTCCTTTCCTAGTAGTGCTAGCTACTTGGCTAAGCGTGGCTTGCCTTGTGGTTACCTCGGAATTGCCTTCTTCAGCTTGAGGTTCAATCCGAGTGATAAAATTTTGGCGACTCCATTGGGGAAGAAAAGTGAGATCAGATCAACCCCAGTAATTTTTCATTGAAATTCTTAAACTCGTGGATGATAATTTTAGAGTTTATTCAAAGGCTGAATTGAAAAATTTGTAAAGTGAAAATTGGTTTTCAAAATTGGACATACTGGCTTCCTGAAGATACACTAAATCCAATCCCGATCCAAATCCTCCCACCATTGTTAGTGATCCTCAGAATATAAGAAGAAAATCCAAAACTTTTGTGGAGACATCTAGTTCAGTTGGAAATAAATCAGAGAAAAGTTCTATTCCCAGAGCTAATTCATTCCCTGGAAAGTTAGAAAACTTGCAAGATATTGAATTTGATATAAATTTTGAACACAACTTATTCCAGAGAAAATATTTGAGTTGGATTGATGGAACAGTTGTTGATTCCTCCATTTCCTTTCACAGTCTTATTGAAGGTATTTTTTCACGTTCTCAATCAGGGTCACAATCAAGGTCACAACTTTTACGAGTTCTTAAATATCTACAAAAATATTCTTTGCAAATAAATGCTTGGGTAATAAACAGACCTCAGATCCCAGGTTCTTCTACCATCACTTCATCTATTGTTCACACTACTCAATCAGTGAAAAATCCTCCCTTGATTACATCAAGCATACAAATCCATGTTATAAATCCTCCACCTCTAATCATCATGGCTGCAAGATATGCCCCCTTGTTCTCCCTCAGAACCCAAGTGCTATGCCTCAAGATTACCAAACCAAAATCCCTTTGTTTGACAATACTTAGCCTATGATAGCCCAAAAGAACATAGATAAGATGAATGACTTCTTTGATCTTCATGAAGTTGATATCGAGGATGTGAAGATGAGGCTGTTTGCACGGAGTCTGGGAGGGGAAGTAAGAAAATGGTTCAGAGCTCTAACAATAGCCACTATTGACAATTTATAAGTTTTTCATCGTCAGTTTGTAGAAAGATGGGAAGAAAAGAAAAATCCCCTTCAAATTATATCCAAATATGAGAACATCAAAAGAAATGTTCGCAAGACTGTACAATATTATTGTGTGAGAATTAATGCAGTGTACAATGCTCTTCCTGCACATATCAAACCACCGGAAGCTTTGGCTTTAGTCAAATTTCTGGATGGATTTGATAATGATATGCGATATCAACTGTGTGAACGTGATCCTACAACTTTAGCAGATATGAAAAAGAATGGTGTAAGTGTGGAAGAAAATTTGCTAGCCAAAAGAGCAAGGATGAGATCTGAAAACAGAGTGACCATCAAGGAGGAGAAATCTACTTCTGATGCTAAAATGGATTCATTACTCCAAAGTACGGAAATAATGGTTGATCGATTGTCTATCTTAGATAGACTTGAAACATGGATCTGGAACCCAAATTTCAGAGGGCAGTAGTAGCCTCAGTTTAGAATCAAGCAAAGAGAGCAGAAAGCACCCGACCAAATAGTACAACAACATCATATTCAGACCCCGTTGCAGCATAATTATGTTCAGGGAGTGGAAGAGGAAGAATATGAAGATCTGGTGGTCGAAACAAATCATTTCTTTACAGCAGATGGTTTGCTCATGTTCTGACTGAAGATGAAGAGTATACTGAAAAATTGAATACTCCAAAAGATGAGGAATATATCTTGGAAAATGATGATGATTTGGGAACTGAATCCAATTATTACCAACGTGGGTATATGAATTCTTTGAGTGCATAATAGAAAAAATATTCTTTAAGGAGTAGAGATGTACCTATCAATCCTATTCATAAAAGAAAATAGGTACAATCAAAGAATGATCTTCCAAATAATCAGAGAAAGGGTAAAGGGCATGCGGATCAGAATCATAGCAACATCAACCAGCCATCAACAAGCTCACCTACTAAAGAGAAAGACACTCAGAAAAAGGAGAATGTGACAAAGGATCAAAATGATAAAAGAGATATTGTTGTCAAAGAGGTAGATAAAGTCACAACTTTTAATTTAGAAAATGAAATAGCTAAATTGAAAGTGTCCATTCCTTTGACAAAATTGGTAAATAATAGTCATTATAAACATCAGGTGTCTAAAATGTTACTAGTTGATCCTTTGTTCAATATGGTTAAAATTGAAGATGACCACCCTGAGCTCATTTTCGGTCCAGCTATAGATGGTTAGTTAGAAGAGAGTGAAGTTCCCCCCTTTTATTTAAGCCTTAAACTACATGAGTACATACTTCATAATGCTATGCTTGATTCCGGGGCTTCTCACAATTTAATGCCAAAGGCTATTATGGAAAATATGGGCATGGATATCACCTGACCATATCATGATTTGTATTCGTTTGATTCTGGTAGAGTTCGCTGCATTGGTCTCATTAAAGATTTAGTGGTTTCCTTAGACACAATCCTAGCCAAGAATGTTTTAATGGATGTGGTGGTGGCTGATATATCACCTCAATTAGGTATGCTGCTATCTAGATCATGGGGAGCCAAACTCAAAGGTACTTTACAACTTGACTTCTCTTATGCTACTATTCCTATTTTTGGGCAATTAAGGAAATTGTACTAGGAAAGAAAATGAAGTGTATGATAACTAGTAAGGAGAAGCCCATAAATCATCCAATAGAGATTATACATACAAATCTAGAATCTTTTATTTTATATAATGATGGTAGTTTGAATGATGTAAGTAATCAGCTAGTAGTGGTAGAGGGTGTACCAGAAGTTTCAGAGAGTTTTAGATCAGTTATTGATAAAGAAAAAGAAATGGTGACTTCTTCCGAACAACCTTTAGAAGAATAGAAACTTAGTGAAGATTAGAAAAATGAGGTGACCAACAAAAGTAAATCAGAACCAATAGTTAAGTTTCAACATCTAGAAGACGAAGATGGTCTTTGGAGCATGGATTTCGATGGTGCTTTTGGTAAGGAAGGTGTAGGTATTGGTATTTAGATCCGAAGTCATGTTTTTAAGTAAGGTGGAATTCCAAGTAATTTTAGAGAATGCTCTTATAAATTGGATTTTGACTGTTCTAACAATGAAGCAGAGTATGAAGCATTGATCATAGGTCTCAAACTTTTGAAGAAACTTGGTGCAAAAATAATTTCTATATATGGTGATTTTGAGCTTGTCATAAAGCAGGTGAAAGGAGAATATCAAGCAAAGCATCTGCGAATGAAAACTTATAGGAATGCAATCTTAGATATCTTAAAAATGTTTCCTGAATATACATTAACAGTGGTACCAAGAAGTCAAAATATCATTGCAGATTTGCTTGCTACGGTAGAAAGTAATCTCAAAATCCTAATGAACTTAAGTAATAAATTTGAAATTCATTTCAAAGATAGAGCTAATGTTCCTGATAACTTAAGGTACTGGCAAGTTTTTTTTGGATGAAAAAGAAATTAATATATTTTTGTAGAATGAAGGAAAGTTCAAAGACGATTTTATTGATGATGTTTGTGATTATGATGATCAAAATATAGAGGCCAATTAGATGAATATTTTGTAGCTGAAAGATAATATTATTCCTAGAGGTATCATACCTTTAGAAGAACTTTTTGATTAGGATGATGTGGCAAGAAAACCAACATTGATTCCTATAGAAAAGGGTGTGGAAGATGTAAACATCGGAGCAACAGATAAGCCCAATATGGTTAAGTTGTATAAGACATTATTTCTCGAGGCGAAAGATAAGTACATCATATTGTTATCTGAAATTCTGATATTTTCGCATGGGATTATGTAGATTTGAAGGTCTTTGACAAAAATATTATTCAGCACACTATTCCCATCAAGCTAGATCAAAAACCTTTCAAACAAAAGTTGAGAAGGATAAATCCAAGACTGTTTCCATCCATCAAGAAAGAGGTAAATCGATTGTATAAATCTGGTATCATTGTTCCAAATACATTTTTTGATTGGATTTCAAATTTGGTTCTGGTAAGGAAAAAGACCTGAGAGATAAGGTTGTGCATTGATTTCTTGAATTTGAATAAACTGTATTTAAAGGATAATTACCCACTTCCTAAGATGGACCATGTTCTGCAAATGGTAGTTGGAGCATCACGAACGTCACTGCTTGATGGTTATTCAGGTTATAATCAAATTTTGGTACATGAAGAAGACCAAGGTAAAAATTCTTTCACAACACCATGGGGGACCTTTCAGTATCTCAAAATGCCATTTGGACTCAAGAATGTAGGGGCTAGTTGTCAGCGGGCGATGGATATAGCCTTGGATAATGAGAAAGATGTTTTCTTAGTGGTGTATTTAGATGATTTGATAGTGTTTTTTGGTTTTGATGATGAGCATTTACACCATCTGAGAATTGTTTTTCAAAATTGCAGGGAGTTCGAAATTTCTCTGAATCCAAAAAAGATTCTTTTTACGATGGAGGAAGGAAAACTTCTCAGTCGCATAATTTCCAAATATTTCATTCGCATTTATCCTTCCAGAGTAGAAGCAATTCAGCAAATAGATTTTATGTGTGATAAAAAGGATATACAAGCTTTCAATGGTAAGATGAATTTATTACACATATTTATTCCTAATTTGGCTGAGCATTTGCGTGAAATGAATAATATGTTGAAAAAGGATAGCATTGTAAAATGGACCACTGATGCTATGAACTCTTTCAACTTGGTAAAGCTTGCTTTAACTACAACCCCTGTTTTGGTTAGTTCGAATTATACTAGTGATTTTATAATATTTTCATTTGCATTTGAGCACACCTTGGCTGCGGTTTTGATGCAAAAGAAGGATCAAGTTGAACAACCCATTTCTTTCTTTAGTCGAGCCATTAGATATTTTGATCTTTACTATAATATTATTGAGAAGCAAGCTTTAGCCTTAATCAAAGCCTTGAAGGATTTTTGGGTCTATATTCTACATTCACACACTATAACTTATGTTCCAAATGCAGTTGTAAAATAAGTTCTCACGCAGACCGATCCAGAAGGAAGGAGAGGTAAATGGATAGCAGTAATGCTAGAGTATGATCTCGAGATCAAGCCCACCAAGCTAATCAAGGGACAGGGGTTAGCCAAACTCATGGCTGAATCCAACTTGCATGTTCGAGACATAAACCTTATTGCAGCAATGTCATATGATGAAGAAGATGGTGCTCTAATACAGGTATTAGAAATGTTTCTCACTTCACCATGGTATTCAGATATAGTGTATGTTCTTTAACACTTATGTCCTCCTCCTGGAATGTCAAAAATTAAGGGTAGGTCTTTGAAATTAAAATTTGCTAAATTATGCATTTTAGGTAGTGCCCTTTATTGGAAAGATCCAGGAGGTGTTCTTTTAAATTATCTGGTTGAAGATGAAGCTAAACATGTAATGGATGAATTACATAGGGGAGATTGTGGAGGCCACTTGTTTTGGAAAACAAAAGATAATAAAGTATTGAGAGCAGGGTATTACTAGTCAGCTCTATTTTCATATTTGTACAAAACAGTCACAAACTATCATGAATATCAAGTTTTTCAGGGAAAAAGGAAACTCCTTCCTCTTCCGCTTGTTGGTGTCCCGTGTTTTGATAGTTTGGAAAATCAAAAGACAAGGCAACTTCAGAACCAATATTTAGAGTTCTAGGATCTAGTCCTCCTGTTCTCAGAGAGGGATCTGTCAAATTATTGGTTTTAGCAAAGGTTTATCTTGTGTGCTTTGGATATTGGTTTTTAGACTAGTTATTAAGTGCAGGTGTTTGTTTGTTTGGTTGTTTGAATTGATACAACAGAATATGAAAGGTCTAGGAAAGATAGATAGAAAGAGGAAATATCAACTTCATTGGGCAATGGAGTCAAAAAAGAGGTCATGAAAAAATTATAAATGGATATGGGATATCAAAAGGAAAATCTAACTTGGCCGTAGGATCCTTTGGTTTTGGAATGAGATGGACATCAATGATTTGGAAAGAGAAGTTTAATTCTCAACAAAGGGAATTTGAAAACACAATTTGAAAAATAAAGAGCTATTTGATAGACAGGGCTAACCATGAATTCTACAAATCACGCTTTAAGGAAATAATGACTTCAAAACAACTTTTAAAATGAAATCTAAGATTCGGGGAGCACCCTATTTCCTCAAAGATTTTATTTCAAATGACTTAGAAAAAATAAAAGATTCACTGATAATTGTAGTCATAGAAGAGTGAACACCTAACACATCTATGATTAAACTATAAAGACCTTTAAGACAACTGTTCAAGCAAGGACAAAGGGAAAGATCAGAACAGACCTCCTTGGCTCACTATAAACAAAGATACCTCAAAGGGAGACTTCAATAACAGCCTTTAAGTGGCAGCAGACAAGCAGGGAGAACCATAAATCATACTGAAACCAACTATTTGAACTATTATAGAAATAAACGAGCATGAGGACCAAAGAGAAAGATTAAAGACTCTAAAATACCTTAGCAGAAGAAAACATAAAACAGTGAAGGATAAACAGGTCTAAGGTGCTTCCAGGAGTCATTTCTTAGTCTAAAACTTTCATCCTACTGTAGTAAGAAATTATGGAACAAAATGAAAACAGGAGAAAACATTAAATAGTTCAGAATACTTCACCAACATCCAAGCTCATGGATCCAATGATAGAGCCTTCTCAAGAACAAGCATGCAACAACATCATCAGGGCTTCCAAGACTTCAATTTCTTCTTCAACTTCAATAGACTATGTATTATTTTAGAGAGTTTCAGTATTACAACAAGTGATAAACCAACCAACCAACATTTTCTCATTTTCGACAGAAGTATTTATAAAAGAATGAGGAGGTGAGATCTGATAAAAGATCTCCCAGGGAAATTAATACAGACTAATGACTTCTCGGCCTTTGAGGGGCTCAATGGAGAAGCGTACAGATATTCTCACTATATTAATTGATTTACATTTAAGATTAAGCTTGGTGGGAGCTTTTGTTTGACTTTTGGGGCTCTGTTTCATGTAGTAATAACTTTGCTGATATTTTGCCATTAAGCTCATTTGGCAGAATTAATTGTTCGGTTGCGTTTGAGGCAAATATATGATTTTTATCAATAACTTCGGCCTCTGTTTGAATGCTTTGAGGCACAGGTGGCTTTTTCGTAGCTGAGAGGAATCAATTTGCCTCAGATGTGGCAGTGGAGGCCTTTTTGTTTGATAAACACTTATGATTTTCTTTAAGTGTGTTTTAATTTGGAAGATTAGGCTTTTGATAATCAATCCTAGCCGTAATTCCCCAAATTTTCTTCAATGTTCTATTCTGCTGTGTTCTGTCCTCAACACTGATACTCTTTTTAATTATTTTATTGTATGTGTCTTGTTGATGTGCAGTGCTGGGAAGGGGTCACAAGGCATCAATGCCCATGAAGCATCGACGATACGTGGAGTTTGAACCCTGCGAATGGTTTCATTTGATGAATCAAAGGCACGGGAATCGTCATCGCCGGCCTTTGGCCTTTCTTTAACATAATGGATAAACCATTAAACACCTGTAAAATACAAAACTAATTAAAAATCTTGCGTTATTGGGTTTTACTGCTTCAGAGGGTGTGGGGAGGAGCGTGGCCGTTGGATGGTGTTGGGGTTTCCATGTTTTTGCCAGATTGGCAAGACCAAAAGATGAGACGACATCAAAACCACTTTCAGACCTCAGGATCTAGCCCTCCTGGGTATAGAGAGGGATCTCTCTATATGAGAAAAGGTTTATGTCAATGAAGCTCAAAGTTTAAGATATTAGGCTAGTTATAAAGCTCGGGGTTTGTTTGTTTGATTGTTTGTTTTGGTTGCTGGTTATCAGGAAAGAAGGATTCAGTGTAAGACCAGGATGAGCAAAGAGGGATGAGGCAGAGGTGGAATGTTACAGGAAATATTCAAAACCATTGGGCAATGGAGTCAGGAAAGGATTTGTTTGCTACTCAATAGGCAGG
Source organism: Pinus albicaulis (assembly GCA_034641835.2). Taxonomy (NCBI): domain Eukaryota; kingdom Viridiplantae; phylum Streptophyta; class Pinopsida; order Pinales; family Pinaceae; genus Pinus; species Pinus albicaulis. The sequence continues at coordinate 140,121,053 of CM076581.1, forward strand.
CTTTCAATTGGGCTAGTCATCTGAAACTTAGGATCATCAAGATGATTATGTGATATGGAAAGTAGGAAGGGAGGAGATAACACAGATTCAGAGCACAAAGTTACAGACTAGCTGGTCTGTTGTGGCTAGCAACAACCCCCCCTTCTTATTTAGTATTAGTAATAATACTAAATAAGTGGGGACCCTTAGTTTAAAAATCCAAAAAATTAATTGGTGTTTGTTTTCATTTTCAATAAAACTTACTATCATTAACTTAAGAAAATTCTTTGGAAAATATTTAAATAAACTTAAGTTTATGACAGATTAGAATAAAACATTTATTTTAAGAAAATATCGTATCCATCGCAAAAAAGTAAAAGATATCTTTTGCAAAGCAGAATCTTCTAAATTGCGATAATGCGATCCAAAAACTATGCATTAAAATATTTATCGCAAATTGCATATCGCAGAAAATATATCAACGGATATTTTTCATATGTTAAATTTTGCGATATTGCGATTTCGCGATGTTACGAGATTGCGATTTGCGAAAGTTGCGATTTGTGATATTGCAATGATACAAAAGTTGCGATTTGCGATATTGCGATTTTGCGATATTGCAAAGCAAATTGCAGATCACATTATCGCAGATTCTTAAAGCTCGTTGTATGAAGAAAATATTTTCATAAAATCGATATCCGTTATGCACTTTGATGTCAAACTAATGAATGGATTGTTAATTATTAATGAAAAGGATTTTGTTTTGATTGAAAGGTTATTTCACGTTAAAATAATATATTTCATACGCCTTCAGCATTTAAAACTATCCCGTCACCTTTCTCATATCATTATTCTCACTTAATTCGTAAAAGCCGCAGACGCGAAGAACATGAGACTATACAAAGCAATATTCAGAGTATTATGGGAAAGAAATAGAAAGCTCCGAGTTCTGAAAGTAAAGAGATGGCATCCTTGTACGCAGACACTGCTTGCAACAAAGACGCTGGTATCACCACTTGGGAGGGTATGTTTAATTTTATTGAAGAAGAAAACCCAAGAGTAATGGATGTTTTGGCTACTGCAGGCTCAAGTGATTCTTCTGAAGCATCTCTTACAGAGTTGGCTTGTTCATTTTTACACCGGATAGCAGCAAGACCTAGAATTATTCCATATACAGACATGGTAAAATGGGTGCTGGATAGCACTAATATTACGGACAGACAATTCAAAAGTCAAGGTCAAGAGCTCATTGGGCCATTTACTCCAGAAGATTTGAGGCTTATGTATCATTTGTCAGAGCCTCAGGCAACTTACAACAAACAATTTATGGAGAAATTTGCCAAGGAAAATGAAAATTTTGCGGAATGCACCAAGGAATGGTCCAGAAGAGATGAACCACTGAAGAAAGATAAACACGGTATGTACAGTACTGGTTCACTCACTTCTCCATATTGTTTTGCTGCCACTATGCTATGTAGGCTTTTTGGAAAGCCTGACATTAATAAGTTTTTGCCTGAATGGCTTCCCTTATTGAATACTGCTGTTAACGCTACCATTGTGGACTGGGCTAAAATATTGTCTGATAACTTAGCCACGACTATTTTCAATTACCAGTCTAAACAGACTGTCTCTCAGAGGATTTATCCTCCTTTTTATCTATCTACCTATGTTATGGATTCAATCTTCTTTGTTTCTAAGTTCCCTTTAATGGGTTGGAAATGGACAATTCAAGATCCCCTACCCATTCACGTTTATCACAAAGAATTGTGGGAATCAAAGTTCATTCCTCATTTTTACAAGATTTTCCATGGAATAATGTTGCCACTATATAGAGTGTTGTATAATAAAGATGCTCCAAGGTTATTCCCTGAAGCAGAAGTAGACATTCTCCCTGTCGCAAGATAGTTTGGAGAAGAATTGTTTACCTATGTGAGGGTTTTTGGAAGCTTTGCTTCTCCTCATGTTTTACCCTTGTATGTTCCAGATAAACTCATAGCTCGGGAAATTGCATATCAAACCTATGGAGAGGGAGGTTTGACAAAAGAATTAAAGGATAAAAAGAAAGCCATCTGGCCACAATTTCCTGTGTCTTGCGGAGCATTTTCATTATTTCATGTTGGTCACGCATTTAAGGAAGTAAACAATATTACATGTTTAAAATTGTTTAAGTTTCCGAGAAGGCTATTTGATCCATATGGTGTTGTCAAGGATTTCCCCACTGCAGTCAAAGTAAGAGTATTTTCTGGAGAAGAAGATCTTTTTGATGATATGTTTCAAGAAAAATGTTCATTTAAAGAAATTTTGCATGATTTAGCTCAAACACGGTTCTCCCCAGAAGAATTTCAAGAGTTTAAAATATACAGAGAAAGAAGATTGACCACTATTCCTTTGGATAATTTGCGCTTGGAACCCGCAAGGGAACCAACTCCTAGTGTTAGTCTTAGTGGCAGCTCAGATACAGAAAGGTCTAAGTGAAAATCTGGGAAAGAAACTTCTGAACGTTCTAAAAAATCTGATAATGATAAAAGTGAAGGCTCAGTGAAAGATACAGCTCAATCAAAAGAGATTTCACAACAAAAGACTTCAACCACTCCACAGTTGAATCTTCCACCTCTTAATTTACATCAACCATCCATCAGCACTCAGTTAGATAAAGAATGGGAAACATTTAATGATTTGATTAATGTTGAAGGATAGAACATACATACTCCTATACAGACAGCAAATGGTTTGGTTACAGAAATAAGTGGCAATGTCACAGGAACAGAACATATACCTATTACCCCTTCCTCTGAGCTTGCACTTAAAATAGAGGAAATTCCTCCTCTGGATATATTTTATAGCCCACAACATAAAGCAATAGTAAGAAATCAAAGAAAGAAAAGGAAAATAGAAAGTGTGCTCTCTACTGATGCAGAACAATTGGATGTTTTATGGAAAGATCCTACTACGGATCCAACTGAAAATCTTACTAAATTATCTCATATTACAGGAGCTTATGCCTTCGCAACTATTGAAAAATCATCTGAGGTACGACTATTATTAAATGAAAAAGAGGATCAAATACAAGTTCTGCAACAAAAATTGCAACAAGCACATGTTAACAGTGAAGCACAGATACAATTTGAAAAGTTACAACAAGAGTTTCAGCAAATGCAGATCAGATATCAGAAAAGCTTGGCCGAAAAAGAGAAACAAATATAGATTATGCAAGAGATGCATAAATATGACCCCAAGCTTATAGAGTTTATTTCAGAATCTATTTCCTTGAATAATCAACTACTGCAACAACAAGATATATTATGCCAGAAAATCTCACAATGGAACTCTTTTTGTCAAGAAAGTGATAAAATCACTAATCATGTCGTAGAATTACGACATGACTATGATTTAACTAATGAAAGAGTTACTAATTATTTGGCATGGCAAAAGACAGAGGAAGGAAAAGGAGCAGGAGCACCAATCATCAATGACAGTCATAAAGAAATGCTCTTCAATAATTGGGATGCACAGATCAGAGAGGAAGAAAAAGCAGCAGAGGAAGTGGCTACCACAACAAGCAACATTACTGATTGTGTAAATGAAAATTTGCACAAAGTTAATTTGATTTCAGAAACTATTCCAGGATACCTACCACAAGCACAGCAATTGCAAACAAAGTGGAAACAGAAAGCTGAAGAAAAGGAAAAATCAATTCAAGAATTGACAAAGTTAAATTGGGATTGTTACTGGACATGTCTGGTAAAACCAAACGGTCAATGCAGTGCTCTTAATTGCATCATTAATTCTGCTGAGAAGATCGTGCCAACACTTTCCGATTCCGTTTTTTCGGGACAATTAAAATATGAAGTCGGCCAACCTCCTCTTCTCAAATCAATGCTAGATGCTTGCAAATTCAAAGATCAGATTCATAAATAATTAGTTGTTAAATTTAGTTTTAGATTTAGTATTAGTTTTACTTTATTTTTGCCTAGAAAAAGGACGGTCATTTAAACCGAATCCTAAATTTTTGTAATAAACTATAATTAGATTTAGTTAGTAGTATTTAAACCCTTCTCATGCATTTAGAGAAGGGTCCTGAAATTTGTCAAAAACTTGTCCTCGGAACATGCACTTCTGCACCCTCAGAGGAGGTTTTGATGAATGAATAGAACGATATTTATTGATATCTATGTCTAATATCTGCTACTGATGTTTCATTTCTGTACTCTTAGTAGATGTTGGATTAAGAAGAGATAAATCATTATTGCTTCTAGCTCATGAGTAGAACTAGTTATAAATGGTACTTTTATCTCTTGACTATTTTTGCTTCTGTGTTAAAGTAATATTTATTTTCAGTTGTTTATATATTGATGCTTGAATGCTTAAGTTATCATTTGGCACTTCTGTACTGTGATAACTATTTATTTATGCTTAGTGTATGAATAGCTTATTATGCGATATGTTTTTCACAACTGTTTCATCTAAATTTTTATATGAAGTGGTTTATCTTTATTGAATTCTTTTCTTATAACAGTTGAATGATATTTATTATCGATTGTTATTCGAAATCATTTTAGATCGCATAAACAAGATTACATCCCGGGTTTAGTTTAGAATTAGATATTTATGTTTAAATTAGAATACAATTTGCATATGATTAGATTAGAAATAGAATAAAAGCATTTCACTTAGGAACCTTTTTAGAAAGGAAATATCTATTCTCAACACACACACACAAATTGGGAAACTGGTCCCATTATCCCCAGTCGGACCCACTACACCAAACGGAAAAGGAGCTGCTAACCAAGGTCTGGACCGGGTGGGTATCCCCCTTGTTGTAGACCCGATTTTTGGGGCTTCAACATATTTGGCGCTAGAAGGAGGGCCACGAACTATGAATGGAAAGTAAATCTAAATCTAAATACCATTCTGAGAGTAAAACACCCTCACCATCTCCCCCGACTTCTCCATCGCACTCAGAAATTGTAAATCTAGAGCCAGAAGTCACAAAAAGAACAGACGCTGCTAAAAACCCTGAATTTTCAGAAGAATCTGCTATTGAACCTCTTGAAGTCGAAACTTTGATTCATAAACTTCAACTGTTTTCAATATCACCTCAACGATCTGATAAATCTCAAGGCAGTGTAACTTCACAATATAATCCTGCTCATCCTCTTACTAGATTACAGAGTGAAAAGCTTGGAATTCAGCCAGCTGAGTTACCTCTACCTACAAGGAAAAGAGCAAGGAAATCACCTAAAGGGTCTGATAGCGAGACTCTTTCCTCATCATCATCCATCTCAACCTCTTCACCACGAAGTCAACCGTCCACCCCTCCACTTCAGACTATTGTCCCTCATTCCACTCGAACTTCCACATCACCTTCTCAATCATCTATATTTATAATATCTTCATCCTCCCAATCACAGACATCATCTTCTACACTTTCCTCTGTTAGTATTTCAGCGATGGCCCAAATGCCATGGAATAATCCAGGGGCAGTCTTAATGCCTGCACCCTTGAGTCAATTACCAGCCTATCCTGAAAAATGGCTGCCTAAGTTTAATCCTGAAGCAGGCATGCTAGCAGAAGAACATATAAACAATTTTATGCTGTCCATAAATCTCAATGGAGTTATTAATGAAGATGTTGTTGTCCGAATTTTCCCTTATACTCTACAAGGAGCAGTTGGATCATGGTATTTCTCATTACCATCTGGATCCATCACTAGTTGGGATATCTTTCAAGATCAATTTTTGACTAAATTTGGTGATGACAGGTCTACAGCGACATTAATCAATGATCTATCTAATCTTAGAGCTAATTCAAAAGAACTTGTCAAGGATTTTAATTCACGTTTCAATAAATTGTTAAACAAAATTCCTACTGCTTCCAAGCCTAGCGAAGAAGTGCGAAGTGAATGGTACATTTATGCTTTACCATCAAACATAGCAATCTTTGTTGATAGGGCTAACAAAACAACTTTAGCAGAAAATATGAAGGAAGCAATAGCAGTAGAGAAACGTATCATAGCCCTAGATAAGAAAAATGCGATAGAAGAACGAAAATCCAAGAAGGTCACTTTTAAGGAAGATCCCAAGAAAAAACAACCAAAAGATCCATTTGATTTAGAAGGATTGCAGAAAGTTTTGAAAACCATGTCTAACAAAATGGTTGACATTAAAAAACAAGTGGCAGAAACATCTTCTAAAAAGTCTTTCAAACCTTTTAGAAGAAACCCTTCAACTGATCCAAAGCCACCAAATGCTATTTCTAATGCTGAATCAAAAGAAGAAGAAGAGGAAACTGCTACTGAAGAAACTACTGATGAAGAAGAAGTTGTAGAAGTACAAGGTATGTGGGATTTTATCCTCCTGGATGAGGAAGATCAAGAAGCATCCCTAGTTAGCACTTGAAGTAGAAAACAAATTGATCCTCTTCAAACTACTCCTAAGTCAAAGAGCGCAAGCTCATTGACTAAGGATAAAATTTCACCCAAGAAAACGACATCTAAAGCAACTCAGACTAGCCCAGTCCAAACAGATTCATCAACTCCATCAAGAACATTGATTGTTCCAAATGAAATGGAGTATAATATCATAGAAGACATGAAGAAGACTAGGGCTAACATCACTTTTTATGAATTGAGAAAGTTAAAACACCAACAAAAGGTACTTTTGAAAGAATTACATGCTGTACCAGAAAAACCTTTGCCCGATCCTGTGATTTCTCAAGCTTCCAACGAGATGGGAAGACCTCCAGCTAATGCGATCAGTAAAGTTGATCTAGAAAATATCGCTTTAATTGGAGGAAGGTCAAGATCTCATACTCCTCCTTTTCTTCTTACTTATGAAGTTTTCAATAAAAATTTGCATAATTGTTTAGTGGATTCTGGAGCTTCATCTAATATTCTACCAAAATCAATATGTGCAAAATTGAACATTCAACCACAAAAATCTGTTGTGCGCATAGTCCAGCTAGATCGATCACAAGTTGAAGTGATTGGCGAATTAAATCAAGTTACCATAAGTTTGTCATCTAATCCAAAGGTATGTCAAGTTATTGATATTTTAGTTGCAGATATTCCAGAATTTTATGGCTTAATTCTTAGCAGAGATTGGTCAGAAAAACTTCATGGATATTTTGCAACTGATTGGTCGCATATGTGGCTTCCTTACAATGGTAAACCAAATCAGATAAAGGTTGAACAAGAAAAACATCAGAAATACATAGTAACAGAATTGGAAGGAGAGAATGAACCAGTTGCATACAGCAGTAATATCATTGGCAATTACTCAGTTGATTCTTTCTTAGGAAATTTCAATGCTCATACTTCACCTTATTTAGAACATTCTGTTTTATCTCAAATAGAAAAATTTTCTCAAACAGATAATTCTAAATGTATTAATTTTGTAGATACTCCTGTAAATAAATCTTTATTTTGGAAATTATTTTTTGATGGTTCTAAGTCTAATGAAGGAGCAGGAGAAGGATGCGTTTTGGTTAGTCCAGAGGGAAACAAAATTATGTTAACTTGTAGACTTGAGTTTGATTGCACTAATAACACCGCAAAATACGAGGCTTTAGTCCAAGGATTATACAAAGCAATCGGATTAGCATCAAATATCTACAAGTTTTCGGAGATTCGGAAATTGTAATTAAACAGGTATGCAATACTATACATTGTTTATCAAGTCATTTAAAGCATTATCAATCTTTAGTCCAAGATCTGACTGAACATTTTATAGCATTTAATATTTCATCAATTCCCAGAATTCAGAATGCTAGTTCAGACCTTCTAGCTAATGTAGCTTCCAAGCTCATTCCTGCAGAAGACTTTAGTCCTGATCGATTTTCAATCGAATTAATCTTTAGACCCTCGATTCCTGATAATGTTACCAATTGGAGGATTTTCAATGATGATCCTGATATTGTAAATTTTCTCACATCTGAAAGATCTTACACCAATCAGATAATTGATGAGGACCAACATGACAGACAATTGCACCAAGATAGCACCAATAATGCTATGCCAAAGTCAGTAGTCAAGTTAGAAGACCTTTACGATTTTAAAGATCGATTTAAAATATCTACCAATTCAAAACTGCAAAGTTCAACTTTGAATTATGAATTAGTAAATCTTGGAACTGATGCCAAACCACAGAATATTAATCTAGGCCTGGGCCTAGCTCTTGAAGAAAAATTAGCGTATGTTCGTTTTTTGAAACAATATAAAAGTGTCTTTGCGTGGAACTATGATGAACTCAAAACTTATGACACTTCTATCATCCAACATACTATCCCAATGATCAATGATGAAAAACCTGTCCAACAAAAGTTGAGAAAGATCCATCCTGATTTAGAAAATCAGATCAAATTTGAACTCAATAAGTTATTGAAAGCCAAAATTATTTTTCCTGTTCGACATTCTAAATAGGTTTCCAATATGGTTCCTGTTAGAAAGAAGAACAGAGACATTAGAATTTGTATTGAATTTCGAAATCTTAATAAAGCCTACCAAAAAGATAACTTTCCTTTGCCTCCTATGGAGCAAATATTACAAGCAGTTGCAGGATCAGAATTAATGTCTTTCTTAGATGGTTTCTCTGGCTATAACCAAGTATTGGTTCATCCTGATGATCAATTGAAAACTACATTCAGAACCAAATGGGGCACTTATGCATATCAAAAGATGCCTTTTGGTCTGATCAATGCTGGTGCCACATTTCAGAGAGCCATGGACATTGCTTTCAAGGGATTAGTTAACAAATCAGTGGTAATTTACTTGGATGATATAACTGTATATTCCAAAAAACGAAGCAATCATCTTAGAGATTTGAAGCAGATCTTCCAACGTTGTCAAAGGTATGGAATTTCACTTAATCTGAAAAAATCCTTTTTTGCATTAAATGAAGGAAAACTTCTTGGATTCATATTGATCCTGATAGAATCAAGGAAATTTCTGAAATATCTTTACCTCACAACAAAAAAGCTATGCAATATTTTCTTGGCCAGATTAATTTTTTAAAGAGATTTGTGCCAGATTTTTCAAGAATTGTATCACCCTTGCAAGCAATGATTAAAAAGAATTCAAACTTCAAGTAGGGCAAAGAAGAATATGAGGCATTCAATCTGATCAAACAAGCAATTATTAATGCTCCATCTTTAGCAACTCCAAATTTTTCCGATCCTTTTATTTTGTACACATTTGCCTCTAATAAATCTTATGTTGTAATACTCACTCAAGCAAATCAAGACAAAGCAGAAGCTCCAATTAATTTTTTCAGTTCAAATTTACAGGGATCTGAGTTGAATTATTCAGATGTGGAGAAACAAGCTTATGTTGTTTTCAAAGCAATTAAATATTTTAGACCCTTTCTACTCAAAACCCATACAAAAATCATAGTACCGTTTCCAGCGGTAAGAAATCTTTTAGTCCAAAAAGATGTGGGTGAGAAAAGATCCAATTGGGTTACTGCTTTACAAGAATATGATGTAGAAATCAAACCGGAAAGTATTGTAAGAGGTCAAGGCTTTTTCAAAATACTAGCTGGAGCATCACTTATTTCTGAAAAACCATCTGAAGAAATACAAACATATGAGGTAAGCCTAAACGATGTTGAATCATTATATGCTGATATCATATTTTATCTGAAGAATGGATATGCTCCTCCAAATCTCGATCACACCAAGAAAAGAGCTCTAAGGTTGAAGGCTAAACAATATCAACTTGTAAATGATGTTCTTTTTAGAATTAATTATGATTATGTTCTTCTTAGATGTCTGGAGAAATATGAAGCTGAAAAAGTCTTGCAGGAACTTCATGATGGGCCAGCAGGTGGACATTATGCTGGAGATGCTACTGCACATAAGATCCTCCGTGCAGGCTATTACTGGCCCACATTATTCAAAGATTCACATAGCTACACAAGGAAATGTCAAAATTTTCAAACTACAGTTGGAAGACAAAAGAAACCATCATTGCCATTACAACCAGTCAACATTGAACAGCCTTTTGATCAATGGGGATTAGACATAATAGGTGAGATCGTTCCTCACTCTTCTAAACAACATAGGTATATCATTACAGCAACTGATTATTTTACGAAATGGGTAGAAGCAGTCCCTCTCAAGACTGCTAATGCTGAGCATATCATCGAGTTTATAGATCAGTTCATAATCACCAGGTTTGGTTTACCTTCTGCTTTAATGTTTGATAATGCATCATATTTTTCTGGTAATGCTATGACTGAATTTTCACTCAAGAGAGGTTTCAAACTTAAATACTCTGCCAATTATTATCCACAGGGAAATGGGTTAGTTGAATCCACAAATAAAAACTTAATCAGAATCATTAAGCGAACCATTGATCAAAATCATAAAAATTGGCATAAGTCTTTAATATATGCTTTATGGGCAGATCGAATAACGCAGAAGGCTTCTATTGGCACTTCTCCCTTTAATTTAGTTTATGGGAGAGAAGTGGTTCTTCCAACTCATCTAGCGATTCCTTCTCTAGTCTTAGTCCAATATATTGATGAAGTACCAACTTCTTCTTTACAATTAAGGCAGATGGAAATAATTAAGTTAGAAGAACAACGAGAAAAAGCCAAAGTAACTCATGCTCATCATCAAGCATTCGTTAAAGCTTCTTTTGACTTAAACATGATAACCAGAAAGGATTTTCAGATAGGAGATCTAGTTTTAAAATGGGACAAGGCTCATGAAGAAAAAGGAAAACATACAAAATTTCAACGAATGTGGCTTGGTCCTTTCCAAATTGCAGAGATCTTAGGTCCATCTACTTTTATGTTACAAGATTTAACAGGAAAAAGAGTCTTTACCTGTTAATGGACAGATCCTCAAAAAATATTTTCCATAGGAGATTATTCTTCTATTTTCTATATTAGTTTTCTTTATTTTTAATAAAACCAGTTGTTAATGGTTACATTTGGAATTCATGAAAAAGATACAAATTCTCTGTTTTAGATTTTATTTCTTCACTTATATAAATAGAATTCTTTTTAGAATATTGAACATCATTATTCAAAGATACAGTTAAAAGCTTTAGTCTAGAAATGATACTAGTTTCAATTTTGAAAATTTTGATGAAAAGAAACTTCTAGCAGGAAGATGTTTTATATCAGTTCAATGAAAGGTATCTACAAAAAAATGAAGATTCTCTGTAGAAAACTTCTTTCCAAAAAACTCTATCATTGTCATCCAGAGCTATCTTAAGGAAACAATGACTTCCTCCCCACATAGAAAATTACAATGTTCAGGGAGTATTCCAATGATACACTTTATCTTAAAGAGTAAGAGGTCTCATCATGAGCCAGCTTATCATGATCATAGATATTATAGCTTGCTGACTTTGCCAATACTGCATACCACAACAGGGCAATGACTCAAGATTACTGCAATCAAATGGCAAGGGGTCTCATCATGAGCCAGCTTGTTCAGCAAAGTTATAAATCAAGTGAATGACATTGTCATAAATTGGCTACCAAACCAAGACATTGTTCTTTAAGGGTCAAAAAAGAAAATAAAAGCAATAAGTGTGAATATGGATTTCTCTTTTAAAATTGTGTATTTCTCTAAGTGGGACACAGGATCATTGTTGGGTAATAGGTAACCCTATCGAAGCTATAGACGCTTGCTGGAAACAGTGGCTCTACCTACGACAAATGAGCATATTTAAAAACTGATTTACAGAGAAGCCTTTTGTTTTTATATTTTTAAACCAAGTAATCACTGATATAGATACAAAGACTAGCTTGAGGAAGTGAATAGTCAAAGTTGAACATAGAAGAAATGAAATATCATTTATAGATTAAAGCATAATGTACTTTGTCTTTTTATAATAAAGTTTGATTTTCTGGAAAAAATTTTGTTTTGAAAAGTTTAGAAAATCCAAAAGAAAAGCAGAGATAATTGGTTCTTCTAAGTGAATCACCAATTGTTGTGGCCAGCAACAACCCCCTCCTTATTTAGTATTAGTAATAATACTAAATAAGTGGGGACCCTTAGTTTAAAAATCCAAAAAATTAATTGATGTTTGTTTTCATTTTCAATAAGACTTACTATGATTAACTTAAGAAAATTCTTTGGAAAATCTTTAAATAAACTTAAGTTTATGACAGATTAGAATAAAATCTTTCTTTGAAGAAAATATCACATTCATCGCCAAAAAGTAGAATATATTTTTTGCAAAGAAGAATCTTCTAAATTGCGATAGCGCGATCCAGAAACTATGCATTGAAATATTTATCGCAAATCGCATATCGCAGAAAATATATTAATAGATATTTTTCATATGATATATTTTGCGATATTGCGATTTCGCGATATACGAGATTGCCATTTGTGAAAGTTACGATTTGTGATATAGCGATGATGCGAATTTTGTGATTTTGCAATGATGCGGATATTGCGATTTGCGATATTGCGATATTGCGATATTGCAAAGCAAATCGCAGATCACAGGATTGCACATTCTTAAAGCTCATTATACGAAGAAAATCTTTCCATAAATCGATATCTGTTATGCACTTTGATGTCAAATTAATGAATGGATTGTCAATTATTAATTAAAAGGATTTTGTTTTGATTGAAAGGTTATTTCACGTTAAAATAATATATTTCATACGCCTTCAGCATTTAAAACTATCCTGTCACCTTTCTCATATCATTATTCTCACTTAATTCGTAAAACCGCAGGTGCGAAGAACATGAGACTATACAAAGAAATATTCAAAGTATTATGGGAAAGAAAGATAAAGCTCTGAGTTCTGAAAGTAAAGAGATGGCATCCTTGTACGCAGACACTGCTTGCAACAAGGACACTAGTATCACCACTTGGGAGGGTATGTTTAATTTTCTTGAAGAAGAGAACCCAAGGGTAATGGATGTTGCTGCTACTGTAGGCTCAAGTAATTCTTTTGAAGCATCTCTTACAGAGCTGGCTTGTTCATTTTTACACCGGATAGCAGCAAGACCAAGAATTCTTCCATATACAGACATGGTAAAATGGGTGCTGGATAGCACTGATATTACGGACAGACAGTTCAAAACTCAGGGTCAAGAGCTCATCGGGAGATTTACTCCAGAAGATTTGAGGCTTATGTATCATTTTCCGGAGCCTCAGGCAACTTACAACAAACAATTTATGGAGAAATTTGCCAAGGAAAATGAAAATTTGGCGGAATGCACCAAGTAATGGTCCAGAAGAGATGAACCAATGAAAAAAGATAAACACGGTATGTACAGTACTGCCTCACTCACTTCTCCATGTTGTTTTGCTACCGCTATGCTACGTAGGCTTTTTGGAAAGCCTGACATTAATAATTTTTTGCCTAAATGGCTTCCCTTATTGAATGTTATTGTTAACGCTACCATTGTGGACTGGGCTAAAATATTGTCTGATAATCTTGCCATGGCTATTTTCAATTACCGGTCTAAACGGACTGTCTCTCAGAGGATTTATCCTCCTTTTTATCTATCTACCTATCTTATGGATTCAATCTGCTTTGTTTCTAAGTTCCCTTTAATGGGTTGGCAATGGAAAATTCAGGATCCCCTACCCATTCATGTTTATCACAAAGAATTGTGGGAATCAAAATTCATTCCTCATTTTTACAAGATTTTCCATGGCATAATATTGCCACTGTATAGAGTGTTGTATAATAAGGATGCTCCAAGGTTATCCCCTGAAGCAGAAGTAGACATTCTCCCTGTCGCAAGATGGTTTGGAGAAGAATTGTTTACTTATGTGAGGGTTTTTGGAAGCTTTGCTTCTCCTCATGTTTTACCCTTGTATGTTCTGGATAAACTCATAGCTCGGGAAATTGAATATCAAACCTGTGGAGAGGGAGGTTTGACAAAAGAATTAAAAGATAAAAAGAAAGCCATCTGGCCACAATTTCCTGTGTCCTGCGGAGCATTTTCATTATTTGATGTTGGTCATGCGTTTAAAGAAGTAAACAATATTACATGTTTAAAATTGTTTAAGTTTCCGAGAAGGCTATTTGATCCATATGGTATTGTCAAGGATTTCACCACTGCAGTCAAAGTAAGAGTATTTTCTGGAGAAGAAGATATTTTTGATAATATGTTTCAAGAAAAATGTTCATTTAAAGAAATTTTGCATTTAGCTCAAACACGGTTCTCCCCAGAAGAATTTCAAGAGTTTAAAGTATACAGAGAAAGAAGATTGACCACTATTCCTTTGGATAATTTGCGCTTGGAACCCGCAAGGGAACCAACTCCTAGTGTCAGTCTCAGTGGCAGCTCAGATTCAGAAAAGTCTAAGTCAAAGTCTGACAAAGAAATTTCTGAACATTCTAAAAAATCTGATCAGGATAAAAGCGAAGGCTCAGTGAAGGATACAGCTCAATCAAAAGAGCTCTCACAACAATAGACTTCAACTACTCCACAGTTGAATCTTCCACCTCTTAATGTACAACAACCATCCATCAGCACTCAGTTAGATAAAGAATGGGAAACATTTAATGATTTGATTAATGTTGAAGG